>KK122094.1:422362-438578 GCA_000611955.2 Stegodyphus mimosarum | reverse complement strand
AAATAATAATAATAATAACATGCATACATTTATGCAGATTTTTCATTTTTTAAACTTTAATGCAGAGCGATAACATTTAGTGGAAACAATTTGAAAAGTGAATCGGGCATTCAGAGTGAATCAACGCAAAATCGCAAAACGAAAGTAATAGTCCTTCGGGACTAAATCCCTTTGGACTAATAAATAAATTTAAAAAAGATTATGAGAATAGCGCTTGAGCTAAAATTTGGTGTATTATATTTCGCCAGCCCCAAGACTTGGCGATAAGTTCCCAGATCTCCTACCCAGTCGCCCTTTGAGTGGGAAAAAATGTAAAGTATTTTCTCTTTCTTTACCATGTGCTTTTGTGGTGTAATTGGAAGCACATCCCTTGTAGTATCGGGAGATTCGGAGTTAGAATCTCGATGAGGCCATTCCACAAGTTTCATGTCTCCTGCTCCAAAATAAAATGCCAGTTGTCTTTACAAATTTTAATAGAAGACTTTTTCGAAGTAGTTCTGTAAATATTTATTCGCAGATTTTTTATTTGTGATTTTATATATTATCTATTTTATATAATTTTATCTGTTTTCACGTTTAGTCAGATAGAAACATTATAAGTAATATTCTCCTATGTTAAATGTCGATATAATGTGAATGAAAAACCTTAGATTAATTGCACGATAAATGCAGAAAAGGTTCTTTTTTATAACATTTTTTACACATATAAGTATAACATGTAGCTGTTATATCTGTTAGTGTATATAAAGGAAAAAATACTAAATTCGATAAAAGTTTCTGTAAGTTTAAAATTTAATTCAAAAAGATATGTTTAAATTTTGGTGTCTAGTGTTTCACTCACTTTCATGTTGTAAAAGGTAAGCTATAAATAAACAAATAAAATATTTCAATATAAAGTTATAGCATTTAAATTAACAATATTATATTTGTTTCATATCTTTTCAAATTAGTGCCTTAAGCAGTAAGTAGTAAATTTTAAATTCTTCTGCGCACAATTAAATTACTTTACGTATATTTTTTGGCATTTACTGCAAAATAAATTCCCAAATTAAAATCCGAATAATGAAGTAAAACTAAATTTTAATTCAAATTTATTTCATTTACGAAGGAAAAAAAAAATGTGTATAATTTTAAACCTTAAAACATTCCCTAATATTCTTTGTAAAACTAAAAAAAAATATTATTTTTCAGAATAAATTTATTCCATTTCATAAATAGTTTTAATAAACCATGTGGTATGCATCTCGTATATATTTATATAACATATTTAAATTAACCTGAAATCACTTGAAACATTATATCTCGAATCAAACCCGACAGATGGCAGCACACGTTCAACTAACAACTTTTAAGGAGAAACCTGTTAGTGTTATCAACAAGCGAAAAATCCCTGGGGAGTTTTGATAAAAAAAGAAAACGCTTATGCGTCATTTTTTCCCCAAGAAATTCTAAATATAATATGCTGGAAATAAGCTTGTTAGTTTCTTTGTGGTAGAATTTCTGTTGGAAAGAAAGGAAAGGTAGATGTTATCTATCATACATTACTTAAACAGAATAAATTAAAACTCAATAAAAACAATATAAATGTTACCTAACGTGGTAAATTAATTTATATCACGAACAGCTTTGATAAGGTTGTCAGGTTTGAAGTGTAGTTTATAAATATATCATTGCTACACTTCACTGTTTGTTGGTTCGGAAAGTAATATTCAGTTTTAATTGGTTATTTGTCATTATTTTTATGAATAACGGAATTATAAAAATTATACACAAATTAGATTATCAAATTATTCAAATATATGACTTAGTTAATGAATGAAAATTTTGCTTCTCATGAAAGCAACCAAAAAGTCCAACAAGTTTCTTTATTTTTATTTTTATTCCAAAAAGACTATTAGTTTCGAAATAGGATTTTGTATAGGATAGGATTTGAATAGGATTTGAAATAGGATTGTTTCAATTTTCAATGGAGACTGTTGCCATTCGGGAAAATGTAAGATATTTATTATAAAAATTTAATTTTTCTGTGATTTATTAACAAACTAAGCTATTTAAAACATAAATTGCAATTCTTAAGAATATAATTATTTTTATTATTTCCTTTTTAATCTGATTGATTTGATTCAAAATGCATTTAATTCATGATATAGCTAACTAAAAACATTATATATTTTGACAGTATTACATAATTATTACATAACATGCATAATGATTTAACATACAAAAGATATATAACGCTACCATGTTGGTCTAAATGGATTTTCATATAGAGTACCCCCTAAAAGGTTTCACGTTTCCACCTGGACCACTTCTATTGGTAATCTTCTGGTTGATGAACTATATTAATCTTTAAAAGAGCCATTTTGGGAAAGATTTAAATTCTGAACGTTTTCATAATTTTTAATTTTATTAGCCCAAGGAGCCCTGGTCCAGAAAGGCTATTAGTCTCGAAACTCCATTTTTTGCCTTTCACTATAAACTCAGAATCACTTTTTAAATTGTTGCCGCCAAATGCTATCGGCCTATATTATATTTAAAGAAATTAAATAATGAAGGATGTGCATGAATGCATGTATGTTTCTCGCATTGTGAAAAAACTGCGATTCCTAGAGCCATCAACTTTTGAATACCGTAATCCTCCACCCGACTATTGGCATCTGGAAACCTGAATTTTGGATTTCGAATTTATTTTTTTACCTGTTAGATATTTTGTAAAACTTTAACAATTTTTTGATTAAAAACTAAACGATTTCAAAGAGAGCATTAGCAAAGCACTGTATGGAATAAGAAATTTTATGACCAGCGAGCGAGACTGTTTATCGGAAATTCTAAAGATATACTGTTTTTAAATATTTTGGGATATTGCTGTTGAATTGAATTTTGTGTGGTTCAAGTGCGAAGAACATGATAATTAATAAATAAAGGTAACACGCAAAACGTTAAAAAATGACCTCTAAGTGTATTAAAAAATCTGAAAAACTTTAATTTTTTGTTGTTTTTTTGTTTTTTATTTATCTATTATTAAATTCTATTGTGTAACAATTAACAATCAAGTGTTTAAACAATAAAAATGATTCAAGTCATGAAGTGACACGAATAACAATGATTTACATAAATATGTTTCAAACTTTTTAAAAATAAATCATTCAAGACAAAATGAGTGCATGTAACCCTATTCTTACTCGAATAATATTTAAATTTTTTAGCATTGACTAATTAATATAATTTACAGTATCTTTCTTCATACATTATTATTACAATTTTAGTGAAGTTAGATTTTTGTTATTTGTAAAGGATAGGTTGTAAGAAATTTAAATTTCTCAAGCTTCCACATAAATTAGAGATTCGTATTTTTTCGTAATTCCATGTGCATCCTGTGAGTGCATTGAGTTTTATACTGTTATGTCATATTTTAAGCAGTTTGGCGCAAAATGATATTTTATGTTTGAAATATTTTTTCAAAGACAATGCATTGAAATATTGAAATGAATGCCGAATTTTACCTTGCAAAATGCATTTGCAGCTTTTATCTCTAAATAAAATAACTAGTTATTTTTCCTTATTAACAATAAAATCAGCAGTGATTATAATTAAGTTTAGTATGATTGTTTTGCTATTAATACTTTTAGAGAGAATGAAATTTAGATTGTAATTACTTTATTTAAAGTCTTCAAAATCTATTTAACTTTCTATGGTTTAATCAACGTACCATATCACAAGAATGTTTCATAATTTCAATTAATATTAAACGCAAGAGCTCTCTTGTAGCCTTTTCATTCACGAAGTTTAAGATTTAGGAAGATTCACGCGCTGAAAGGATGGATATTGTTGTTAAGAATGAATTGCTAAACAGTTGGGCATTGCTGGTTTCATAATATTGGGAAAAATTACATTTCTGGCCACGACTGTACTAAGAGAGATGTCATAGGGGATATAAAGTGAGAATAATAAGAAGAACAGGCATTGGTAATAAGAGAAAAGAATAATACGAGGAACAAACTTCATCTACAGTAAGTTGTAAGTTAATTCCTATCTCTTTTACAGACTGTTTTTATGCTCCATCTGTGTCTTCAGCACCATATTTTAATGCATAAGTCTGTAAAATTTACCAGCAAATATTAGTGATCTACAGTTTTCCTGTGCAGCTGTGTAATACAAAGCAGTTTTCTAATGGTGGAATAAGTATTTCCTATGCATGGAGGGTTAAATTACACATATTTGAAAATTAAAAAGGGCACTTGGGCTATCCGTTAAGAGGAGGAAAGGAAGCCTTCGTTGAGAGTTTTCTAAGGGAAACTAGCTCCTGATCAATTCAGACATCGAGAAGAACACAAATATCAATTCTGGAGTCAGCCTGTTCGCATGGCTTCAAACATGAGTCGAAATGCCAGTTTCAGTTGTCTTAAATAATCGGCCTTTGATGAGGGCCAACGTGATCAACAGGGATTATTATTAATCACAGGAAGGGCTCGAGTTAGAAAGAAAGTCCTCAACAATTTAACATTATTGCTAATATAAGAACATGTGTACTAACAGAGGAACATATTTACAAATGTACAAATAAATCAAACAATACGGAGATTATACCAAAGTATTTACTTATATCCATAGCATTACACCAATGTTAAATTAATCTCATTTAAGATTTCAGAAAAGCTGATTAGATGAGCACCTTAGATGAAGTAACTTTCGAAATGAAGGTCCAAACTGATGCAAGTAAAAACTTAAACATCAAACCTATATTTCTGAAAGACTATTTTCTATTCCCAAAGACTGGAATCTGGGATTGCATCCTTTTCAAAATATTTCAAAAAGCGAGCTGCGACGGAAATGGAAGAACCTATTATATAGAAGTCTTTTAATGGTCAGTCTGTCAGAAACCTGAGGGTCTTTTTTTATGCCCAAGAATTTTTGTCAATTTCTCAAAGAATAGAAAAGATTCTTAGGTGTATGTAAGGGTGTTAATGGTCTTCTTCGTTTCTCAGAAGAATTTTATTTCCGGTTGAAAGTTTCTTAAAGAAGGAAGACCATTATGAAAGTTTTCTTCCTCTTTGGAAGGTACACAAAAGTTCCAATCGTTCCTCACCTGTGATACTTTTATAGCTTTTTTGTAAAAGATTTTTCGTCTCTGAAATGCCGCACTGTATACAAGCTTTACGTATGCAGTTTTAGAAGCGCCAGCAGTAATTTGTAAATGCACTGAAGGTTGCATTAATTAATTTGCTTACGTTTATAGGATCTAATTATCGTTAAAAACATCCCTATGTCTTTAGTTCACAAAAGCATTAGAGTTGTACCAGTAGAATAATATAACAAGAGTAGGATATAATTGTGGAGGTTGAATCAACCACACTACTGGATTCCCCGTTTAGCACTGTATTGTTTTGCTACGCGTAAAATTGTTGATATCTGTCGCCGTAAACGTAAATGAAATACAAGGGATTGTATTATACAATTCAAATGCAAAAACGTCTTCTATTTGAATAGGCATTTAATGATTTATCTTGTGAACGAAATACACAAAGATTGCTAAATAATTGGTGACATACTTCAATATATGAATTCAAATAATCGATGTAACACAAAACACAGGAAAAAAATATTCCCTTTTTTATATTTTTAGATGATTTTTCTTTCTAGCCTGCTTGAATTGCTTTCAAATTTTGAAAGCGTTTTTATTTTTCGAAAGTGTAAATTACCATCTATTATTCGACAATTTTGCTTTCATGCAAAATGGAGCTTTTAAAGAAGCAATGGACGGAACGCACAATGCTGTAACAGCCATGATTTTATAATGTCTAAAGCAACGATAGATAATATTGTCAAGAAGAAACGGAAAAAAGTCAAAATTTGGGCTTTCAGGAGACAAATTGTTCAAAATACATATCCTAGGAAAAAGCGGAATGTTTTGAATGCTGCAAAGGTAAGAAATTTAATATTAAAAGAAAATCTTCGACGACAGAAGACAATCCCATAATCATTATAATGTTCAGTATCAACTGTAAAGTGATTAATGCTGATTTGAATCTTAAAAGGTAATGTGCATTGTTTTTCTCCTCGACATATCGCCGAAAGCCGAACGCGCTGCAGAATTCTGTATGAGAAGCAATTATTCGGTCAAAAATGGAAAAAATGCTGTCACAATAGATGAATGTTGTATATAGTATTTAAATGACCGCAATAGAAACAGATCTATTTATTACCATTAAAGAGAAGAAAAAACTTTAACATGGTTCAAAGGATCTAAAGAAAGGTTTTCAAAAGGATTTATGATTGTTTCTGGTTTTTGATATAACGACAAATAAAAGTTAAAGAGAGTGCAGAAAACTGTTAAGGTCAACTACACATATCACCAGGAATATATTTTATACCCAATTTTCAAATATAAAATACTTTCTCGTTACTCACAGTGTCTTCAATCAGTAGAAATTTATCCAGATAAAGTAAGCAGTCAAACGTGAAATTCCACTGTTAATTTCCTGAAAAGAATGGATCAAGAAACATGTATCAAGGCCATATCTTTCACTCATATCCCTACTAAATCTTCTGATTCCTCCTGAGCCATGGATTTTTGAGCTTTGGGACATTTCAGAAGCAGATTGTCCAGACGCTGATCTTCAAACCTTTTTGGGCTTTTTTTCAAAGTCAAGGTTCAAGAGATTCAAGAGGTCACTGTTCAAGAGGAATGGGATAAAACACCTCTCCCGCTACTAAAAGAGAGCTTTATTGTCTCAAACATTACATTGAGGAAAGATAGTGAAGGATAAGGATTAGCAAATGGGACATTTAGGCAAGATATTTCTGTAAGTACAATGAAAATCGTCTAAAATGTGTGAACAGCCTTAGTGCATGGCAAGTTCCATAACTTTAATTTATGAATTTTTATGATTAATAATGTATATTGTATGCTAGAAAGATACAGCTACTACGTACAGCTTCCCCAGTAAAATATTCATCTTATTTTGGTATTTATAAAATACGTTTTCATTTTCTAAAGCATTTAAAAACAATTTAATCTAAAGAAAGTATTCAACAAAATAATATTTTAATAAATACAAAGTAGAAATTCTGTTGTTTACTTCTTAAAAGCCAGAATGCATATTTGGAAATCCATTTATCTCTAGAATTAAATATTTAGAAGGATATATGCCTGGGCAAAAAGAAGCATAATGAGATTTTTACTAAAAAAATAGCTTCCTCATAGCGTCTTTAAATTTCCTTCTGTCTCCGAAGCATAATTTTGTGGAACCAATACTTCAGTAACTCTCAGATCGAATTGAACATTAATAAGTGCAACAGCAAATAAAGGTAGCAAAAAATATTTCTGCTTAATTACGAATCTGAAGTACTTCACCAAATTCTCCGTAAGATAATAATACGAATTTTTACCAGGCAAAAGCAATTTGAGACTGCAAAAACATACGGGTTTCTGTTTAATTTTACAGAGAGAGTTCTGTTTGCTTTATTTTGCTTTTGGAAAGATGGGAAGTTACATTAATATGTTGTCATAGCAACCTCAGATTGAAGCTCATTTGCATACTGATCGCCTTAATTGATGTTTATTTGAGCGTGAATAAAGTAAATGTGTTTTAAAATTAATCTGCTGACTTCTCATATTTATTAAAATTTGTCAAATTTTATTTCTTCAGCGTGGTTAGAGAAACTATTCATTTGCCATCAGAAATACGTACATTAAGGTAACTGTGAAGAATCTGAAATGTAAGCAGGGTTTCGATGCGGAATGTTCTCTTCAGCAAAAAAAGAGAAACAGCTATTTTTTTTAAATCAAGTACATTATTCAATGGCATTGCTATTATGTATCCAGTTCCATTAATCTGTAAATATATTTTTATGAAAGTTCGTAGAGGTTCCACCAAACACACAAACCAAGACTACCAAGAAGCTTATTGCCTCGTTTATAAAAACAACAGAATCGCAAGAAGATTTTAACTAATCTTTTTATTTAAAAATAAATTTCTTATTAAATAAACCTTTTTATTTAAACTTAATAATGCACAGCTTGTGTTTATAAATACTCCCCGCTCGCTGCATAATTTAATGTAACAATTAAATAAATTGGGAACAAGGAATTTACGGGAAAAATATATGGGCTGGATATTTACAAATGCATAGCCTAATAGGTACTGGCTTAATTCTGACTATGTGGACTGATAACTTGGCTGGTATAGCGTTAATGACGAATAATTTTACTCTAACAACTGGATGAGAGAATAACTTAGTGCTGTAAAAGCTACAAAACCTTTCTATCTGACTCTCAAGAACTCTGTTCTGAACCAGTATGTAAATGAGATGACTGTATATAGTCATCTTCTTTACATACTGGTGAGATCAGTAACAAAAGGTAAAACTGATAGTTAAGTTCAAATCATAATGTAATGGATTAATTAGTATAAATGTAGCAAGCTTAGGTAACCGATTTTCAGCTGCATGAATATATAACCATATAAATAACAATCATATGAATATTTAACCATATAAATTTTATAAGAAACTTACAGATTTTCACTATTTGTTGACGACTTAAACCCCAAATATGGTGACTTTCATCTACGTTTTATCTCTACGTTGGCTATGTGTTAGCTTCATCTTTATTATCATAATGCTTCAGTTACTATTCCGTGATAAGTTAATACCAAGGAAGAGTATTTGAAATTATTTT
Source organism: Stegodyphus mimosarum (assembly GCA_000611955.2). Lineage (NCBI taxonomy): Eukaryota > Metazoa > Arthropoda > Arachnida > Araneae > Eresidae > Stegodyphus > Stegodyphus mimosarum. Next base: position 429,898 of record KK122094.1, on the reverse strand, counting down.
AAAAGTAAAACAAATATTTAAAAGTCTTTGGTCGAGAAAATTTAATCATATCTGCTGTTTGTACTCCAGGTTATGGAGTTGGCCAATGGAACATGTGTTTCCATACTGACGGTCTGTAAGGTTACTTATGCTCTAGTCACAGGAAAAATGAAAATGTCCAAAAATTATTTCAATTAAGAGATACCACTGGCATTGCAGATGAAGTTTTGTACTCATTTGTAGCAGAAAAACGATGGGGTGCAAGCACAATACACTCTTAAGATAATTAAATACATACACTTACAGCAACAACAACATATAACAATTCCTATACAACGATGGGGTGCAAGTAGAATACACTCTTGAGATAATTAAATACATACTTAACATACTAGATGCAAAACGTTCTTGCATTAAAATACACATTAAAACAAACATAAACAAACTTCCAATTAAGTAATGTAGTTCATGGTAAATTTCTTGAATGGCGTGAAGAGTACATAAAAACAAGATATTAGTAACAATGAATTAAGCAATATTGGTTTTCATGAAGAATATTTGCAATTCGAAAATAATTTGGGATAGTACAAACGGAAACCTTCTTATTTAGTCCAAAAGGTAAACATTTTTGTCCACTAGAAAGAGTCTTTTCAGTTAAGCCGAGTCTCTTAACGGTGCAGCTCACCAGTTTGCATTCTGGTGAATAGTACTCGGATGTTTCAATTATAAAAATTAGGATTATATTCGTTAAGTCATGAAAGTTGTTTAATCTCTGAAATTTTCACTTCGCTGAAGAAATTGTGCGAGTCTGAGTAAGAATCTTACATAGTACAAGAGGCTTACTACATTACGAGGTTTTCTCATCCCGACCAGAAATCTTTGAACTCATTGTCTTATCCTCAGGCCCATAATATTGTCTCCGTTTCTTCCACTTCACAATTATTAGCAATGAATTATTAGCTGACTGAATAGATTTCGTGAAATTTTAATCTTTTCCTCTCGCATATTCAAAGAGGCTGGGCTTTAGAAATAAGCTAACATTCTGCAAATAAGTTCTAGTTATAAAATTTATTTAAAGCAAATTAAAACTGAATCGGTAAGCTGGAAAACTGATCTTTTATAAATTATTAATGGTGGTTTTCTATTCCTAGTTATTTTTAAAGGTCAATGTATATTTTGTAACACAAACGCATAAATGCACTGCGTTTACTTTAATAAATAGTTAACTGAAAAATCCATAACCTGGAGATATTAAAGTTCATCCATTAATACATGTATTTTCTCAATAAAAATATACGTTTTGTAAGAGCTTTCTTAGAGAATTAATACACTGAAGAGAAAAGAGCATCAAATATTTAACGAAATTAACGATGAATATTGCCTATATTCCAAGTGAATGTTCGTTATTTTTTTAAGGTATGTGTGAATGAATTGTCATTGATACGCCAGTGTTCCAGAATTTGCTTTCTGAATTTATGGTTATTCATAGGATATTGTACTTTTTCCATATTTTTATGAATAGCGTTTTCTTAATACTTCTGAATATTTTGGCACAGTTGCTTCAGTTATTGTACAATCTGTTTTTCACCCCCCCGGAAATTATTTTACTAGATTGCAGTCGTAATGAAAATATTTGTAATTAAAGATGCATGCAATTTCTTATATATGATCTAAATAAAATTCGAGCTTAAAATAGATGTTTTAAAATTTACAGAAAAGGTATTTAAGAAGAACATTGTTATAAAAATAATGGATGCGAAAAGGAGGTGTATCCAATTTTTCGTGAAAATGAGTTTGATCTCGAGTTATTAGATCTTAGAATCTAGAGTTATCAGAAACTACTGTGCTCGAATTAAAATTCAGCTATTTATTATAAGCCATGTTCTACTCTTGTAGCATTAAGCTTCATTATATATTTGTTTATGGTTACTTGAACATAGTGCCAATAAAATTTATTATATTTTCTTTCCAAGGAATTTTTTTTAATGTATTAGCAGCCCAAAGCGCTCATTAGTTTCGAAATACGATTTAGCGTTTATTTTTTTTAAACGTCTTTCAGTGGAAATGCGTTTTTTCCCATTTCATACGGTAGTATGTAAAATATTTGTTTTTCAAATTTAATATGAAAATTTTATATTTAGTATTAGTCATTGATAACAAACTATTAAACTATTTAAAATAAGTAGATGAAGTTTTTAAAATGGTTATTTTTTCCCCTTTGAATCTGACAGATTTAATTAAATATACATTTAACTCATTATATATCTAGTTAAAGCATTACTTCTGTTTTCTTTTTTTTTTTTTTTAGAATGACACTATATATTTTTCCCCTTTTCAAATATGTAGAAGATATATAATGCTCTGGTGTTAGTTTAAATGCATATTCATCTGGTATCCTATAGAATGTTTCTCTGTTCCCCTTGGGACAATCACCACTGTTAATTTCTTCTGATAAACTCCATTAAACTTTGGGCAACCGGTAAAATTTGAACCCTTTCCATAATCTTTAATTTGCCTTATATTTTTGAAATAATGAATTTCTGTAAAACATTAAAATCGTGATAATATAATTATTAGTTTACTTGAAAGAATAACTCTTATTTAATGTTGATTATGTATTGGAATTCGTACACCGCAATAATTGCTATATATATTCAATATTCTCAAATAACTGTGCCAAAATACCATTCGGCGCACTAAACCTAACATTTATAGTGGTGATAGAATACATTTAAATTTTTTTGTCTATACCATTTCCCCTCTTAACTTTTTTTCCCTTCGTTAACGAAGGGAGGTGTCCAAGGTTTTTCGGGGCTATTACTCTGCCCTAGGGAGCGCGAACTTCTAGTTAGATGGAAAAACGAATTAATCATCTACCTTCGTCGAATAAAAGTGGGGCTGCTGGAGAAAATTCGATCTAGGAGAGATCGTATCTGCACTGAATGGCGAAAAAAATTTTACCCACTTTTTAATTATTATTTTTTGGGAGTAAAGTTTTCGCCTTCGGATAATTTTTTTTCTCCTTTTTCTTCTAAGTTCTCAGAGATTTCTTTTCTTTTTTTATAATGAAGGCGATAATTAATCATGTTTTAACTACGTAAGTGCCAAGTGGTACTTATGGAATTACGCGTTATGTGATCAGCTTAAAATTTTTTCGAGTGTTTGTACTTGTATACAAGAGAATTCCGTCAGTTTAATGTATGTTAGAGATTTTTTGGCTTAGTAGTGTAATGTAAATTTGAGTCTGGGATAAAATATGTGTATATATATATTCCTTTCAGGCTGAATAACAAAATATAAAAATTTTACTTAATAATGTAAAGGAGAAAGTAAGGGAAAAAGTAGTCTTTCTTAATTAAATAAACTCGAAGTATATTGGCATCAGTTTTAAAGGGAAAACACAAAGTAAAATTAAAATTAAAGTTTTGGGATATTTAAAGGTATATTTATTGTAAAAATGATAAATTATTGCTTTACGTGGAACTTAAATGAAAATTCGTTGATATTTCTTTGCTCTATTACGGAAGTAGATTAATGGCGGCACTTTCAGAAATGAATGTGAATGACACAAATTTTTTTTATTCTTACTATTTAAAAAGACGGCAGAAAAAATATTAGTTGTCGAAAAATTAGTTTTATTTACTTCGCGTAGTTTTTTTCCCTTCAAGTATGTTATGTTTTGTTGTCTGTTGTGACTTATCTCACGCATTTGCCAGTAATATCAGAACAAGTTTACGAAATTTATTGTGGCAAGGAGTACAAAACTGGGCCTCGTTGGCAAAAGCCTTGAGCACCATGTAGGTGGCAGTACGACTTTGCTCAATTCCGCCCCCAATTCTTAAGGAGATCAGCTTGATCAGGACAGGTCTAAGGGTCTCCAACCACTCCTTTCTACCAGCAGCCTCTCGAGAGGACTTTCGGCTCGCGCCTATTTAGAGTGCTCCCCATATCGCGCAGCCACTGTACATTTACAAACATCCATGCCTTCTACAGTATTCGAGCCCGGGCCCTTCGGTACCGCAGTAGACTTCCCTAACCACTATATTGTCTGGGCAGTTCTCCCATGTTACCTAACATAAAATTTCGGTTTTTCAGTTTCAAATTTTCAAAGTTCAAAGTTTCAAAGCTTTGAGCAATGCCAGTGTGATTCTACGTATTTTTATACAAAGAATACGTAGACATTTACACGAATTCATACATGTTGTCAGGACTGAGTGTTCGGTGCATATTCTTGGAAAACATCTTCGTGAGAGCTTAAAGTCCTGATCTTGAACAGGGAGCTGAATGTAGCTATGTTCTGTGGTAGAATACTGTGATTAAGTGGTAGAAGAACTGCACTTGAAAGGGATTTTAAATCCTCTTTTATTAAATCACTATTATGTACAACCACTTCCCAACTCGGGAGGGATACAGAAAGTAGAGACCACACTTGTGTCTAAAATAAACAATCAAATAATATTTAAACTAAAGCTAAATAGAACTTAAAAATTTGTTGCTCGCAGAGCTATAACGCGAGGTTGGCCTCTAAACTAAATGGTGCGTAGCAAGATTTACTAATACTGACGCACTTGGAATTATTTCAATAAACAATCACGTAAAGCGCTATGGCTTAGAATTTAAATGCTAGCTAGTCAGGCGAACGTCGAATAGAGTGACCGTGATCTGAGACTAAAAGCTCTCTCACACTGAGAGGTTTCTACTTCCGCTTTAAATAGAAATCGGCTCCACTTCAAATTAGCACAAGGCTGAAAACTCGTGCTTCTTCTAACGGGAAGTTGAAAATGAGAACAGATAGGAAAGTAAAAATTAGAATAAAACTTTGTTAGTTTAACTAAAACCTTACAGTGTATTAAAGGTAAAAAAGATACTTTTGTTTTCTTCTGATAATTATTAACATACCGTATTTCCAAGGGAACGCTTCAATAACGTGTTTTTAATTATTTTGAAAGTCTTAGCTAATAACCAATTGTTTTGGATATACCCGGAATACTTGACCTCTTCTTTATTTTTCTCACTGATTCGAGCCTTCGATCTTAGAGAACAAGAAAATAGCTTGTTATTACAATTAATTTAATGAATTTTCTGATTAAAGAAACTATTCCTAGTTGCAATTAATCACCAAAAGGAATAATAGTACCCACCCGTTGTTTTTAATTAAAAGAGGCATTCATATTAGCTAATTTAAAGGAAAAATATATTTTAATTTATATTTTATATTCAAGTTAACTAATTTAAAGGAAATGCTCGTATAACTTCATAAAGTTTGTATGTGTGCTGTGCACATACATATGTATACAAATAAACATTTTATTGTTGTTGCACAAGATTATTCATTGTTAGGCTCATTTTATATTAAATAAAAGCCTAATTAAAAAATAATATTAAAAGTAGCAGGCCTAAAATAAAAGCAAACACGTTTTTTTAATACAGCGACAACACAAAAACAATATTTGAAATAATTTTCAGAAAAAAACATTTTTCAGAACAATTCTTGAAAAATCACAAAACTATTTTAAAAAAGTGTGTATAATTTTAGCATGCGCGAAAAAACTAAAACTTTAGGTCATATTTAAAAAAAATTGTACCAAATATTAAATTGCATAGGTGTTTTTCATTCATGGAAATTTTTTAACTATATGGATGAAAGTAGTTCAGAGTTACTGATTTAATATTACATCGAATTATGCTCCAAGGTTGTTTATAAAAAAATCAAGATTTTTGGTTTGAAATATATTCAAGCTCATTGGAGCGAACAGATACATAAAAAAAGGAGACATTGAAGCAACATTGATTTAGTCGATTGCTAACGTCATTATTTCAGTTGTTTGACTAATGCTTAAATTAACCATTAAAAGGTCATATGCATGTAGATGTAGTACATAGAAGATAAAAGATGAAAATCATTACAATAAAATAAAATTTAGGACCTGTCTTACTCGATATTACACGCATTTCATAGAAAAGCTGGAACTACAACCGAGGCTATTGTAAGATCTTTCAAAAAATTAGATATTTGGAATTCTCTATTTGGAAAAGATGTTTAATTGTGGACGATTTGATAGCGAAAGTGAAGCTTCCAGTAATTTAGGAGCTGAAAGAGCATACGATAACGCAGTAGCATAAGGAAAAAGATAGTGCATGGCTTTGTATTTGTAGCTATAATTTACAGATATCTCAAAAAGAAATAACAGTTTTACTAGTGTAAAACTGTTATCTATCAATTTTGATTATAACTCTATCACTGTTTCAGGAACATACATACTTTTCTCCACTATTATGATTTCCTTTCGTATAATTTGCAGAGAATAATGTTTTTTGGCCCATTTTTATTCGTAAATTTTTCTTTGTCTAATGTTTTCTTTGAAAGAAAAAAATCTGATGTGTACAACACATGACTTCCTTGTCCGGAATATTAAATTATATGCATTTTTCTTGCATTTCATGTAAACTTATTGGATTGAATTAAATCTACTTCGTCGATAGCGCATAAATCACAACAGAATAAATGCACTCTTTAAAATTCACTATATTTGTTTACCATAGCGACACTCTGGCGCTAGGTTCACTTAACAGCGTTACATCTCATTCAATTTATGATTCAGAATGCACAAAAACGATATCATCTGAAGAATTATTTAATCTTTGCCACATGTTCTATTCAAATACTATAATAAATCTAAAACGATGTATAAAAGAAATTAAACAAACAAAAAAGAAAAAAAAATTTTTCACAGACCATTCAGTATGTCACATTCAGCTAATTCAGTTCTCACTTCGCGACAAGGCAAAAATACATAAAACACAAAATATCTATATTTTTCGTTTTGAGCTCATTCTTTTTATGAGAAAAGGAGAAAAATGGCTTCGAGTTGCATTTCATGAGTATTTGAGAATTAACTGGTATTAAGAATTAATGGGCCATTTTTATTTTGAGTGTTGTTTTGAGGTGATGAAACTACAGCTGTCACTTACGTACAGATGTTATACAAAAACATCATTAAATTGCATTCCATAACGGTCAAAATGGATATTTTCGTTGAAATATTGTACCCAGAATTTTTCGTGATTACAACACTTCCTTTACTTCTTACAAGAAAGTAAAAATGAATTACTTAGTTGCTCAGTACATCCATTGAGTTCTTTTAATGTTAGGCCAAAAAACGTTTTGAATAGATTTTGGTTATAACTCTATCGATTTCGATCAGGCGCAGGTCTGTTTTCTTCAGAAGAAAATCATGTTTTGCAAAAATAGGAGAAACCCCTAAAAACTTACACATGTATAACCTTTATAGATTACATTGATATGATAAAACTGTTTCATAAACTTCAAGGTGAAATGGAGAAATTTTTAAAATGTAATAAAATATTTTTACGGATGAATGAATTTTATAAGGATTTGATTACATTTTTTTTCTTCCTAAATCGTTTCTCGAAATACTAAGGGTTGGTTGTGTCTTTTCATAAATAGCTCGAAAGTTAGAATTTTGGACCATTTGCGACGAGTAAGTTGCTCTTAAAAACATAAATGCTCATTACAGCAAAATTATGTCTTAATTA
>KK122094.1:369865-422328 GCA_000611955.2 Stegodyphus mimosarum | reverse complement strand
GAAGACAAATTTGTTCTTTTCAAAAAATATTTCCTTTCCATCTTGATTTTGAAAACACAATCTCGATTGCGTTTTTTTTTTCACACTGTTTGAATGCCTTTGATTTATGCAACATATCTGAAGATTATGCTTATGTATTTAATGAAGTAATAAATAAAATGCTTCATAGTTTTATATTCATTCCAGACACTTTTCAGCTTCGAGTATTTATTTCAATGGATATTTAGTATGTTCATTATGTTCTTAAAATTGCACCTTTATTTAAAAAAAAACGGCAAATATAGAGTAAAAGTTGCCTCGGGCAGTACTGTATTACCATTCAGTATTCACGCTAACTCAAATAAACGCAAAAGCTCTGAAATTTATAGCAAATCACCTTAGTTACAAAGCATATTCAATTTCCTGCGCTTTCGAAAAAAACTTAATTAGCTTCGTGAGGAATGAATTTCTTTATAGTATATTCATGCAGCGCAATGCTGAAGAGAAAAGATCTGCACATTTGAAGAAAAGAAATGTAAAAGTCAAAAGAATATAAACTCAGGAAAATGAAATATATATATAGATAAAATAAGGAGGAAAAAAGAGATGAATGCGGCATGTGAGATCTCAATTCTTTAGCCTCTTTGATGTTTTCCGAACAGAATAACAACGGCCTTCACAAAAGACCAGTTTCCGTCCTCCCGGGGAGACAGAACGGAAGTGGGTAATGGTTTGTGCGGATTAATATAGTGCGGCGGCGGAGGGATTCCTTCTTTTCTTTTTTTACGAAGCACAAAACGCGAAATAAATGATGTCTGAAAAAGATGAAAAAAGAGAAAAAGAGAGGAAATTTGGTTTGTCGCGAGTTCAATATTTGATTTGCAAAATAGGGAGGTTTTTTTCTTCTTTCTTCGTTTGCTTTAGTTGTTTTGTTGTACGATTGGAACGAAAAGGCATTTTTGTTAGCATATCGCGTACAATGTTTAATATGCCTGGTCGATAAGTGGCCGTTATAATAAAATGATAAGTTGTGCGCATGCATTGTCTCGTTAATTTCATATTCCAAAAAACAATGACCGAAAATGCGAGTGAATTGGATTTCTTCTGATTTTTTATCTGTATATATATATGTACATAGAAAGTAAAAATAATAAAAGCAAACTTCTAATTTTTAACTGGCAATCGCCCGTTTTAATCTTTATTTTAATTTGGACATTTCTTCTTCTCTCCTAACAATAGTAACGATTTATTATATATCAATCTAAACTGAGTCATTTCAAAAGTAATCCAACTCAAATAAATTGGGCGCCATATACACTCAACAGTTTCGGTAGCTTAGTACATCTAAACACAATGAATGATAGAATGTAGAGTGCAGTGACTTGTTACTTAGATGCAAGCAAACGGTAAGCGCGGCACATACAGAAGAAAATGTGGGAGAGATTCAAAAAGTTTCCTTTCTTAATGAAACTCGTACTCAGTGATTAGGTAAAAGGTATCTGCATTGAAGCGTTACGCAAGATCTTATGATGCGGAATAATTTTGAAATGACTCAGTTTAGATTAAGTATGTTATCAACAGTTACTTTTAGAACAGAAAAGAGAAATACCGAAATTAAAACGAAGAATAAAAGAAACTGCTGCCAATTAAAATTAGAAGATTGCTTTCATAATTTTATCTTATGTATATATAAATGAAAGAGATACTACCGATTTCAAAGTGAAGTATTTTTGTTACATTGAAAATTCACCGAACTTATATGGGATAAATATTGCGTATTTTCCAAGTCTGACATCTCATTTAAATGGCGTATCAAAGCGTTAATATGAAGTATTAAAGAGCATTAATAGTTAGCAAAGCGTATTAATAGTTAGCAAAGCGTATTAATAGTTAACAAAGCGTATTAATAGTAACGAAGTATTCTTTGCATATTTTTATTTGTTAAGTATTTGTATGAGAAATGAACTATTCAAGCAAATATATAAAACAAATAAATAAATTTAAAATAATGATTTTATACTCAACTGATAGTTTGAATCAGAAATCTTGTTTCGGAATAGATTTTCTACCAATAAGGTGTTCATTCACAGTGGGCTGCTATCAACGTCTCATAAACTTTTGCTTGATAATTAAGACTTTATTTAGTTCCATCTAAACACAGATTTGATCATGGTTTGAATTAGTATCCTTTACGTTTTCTCTTTTCACTTGTTGATTCGTGTTCCAGCCATGACAACACCTGTCGTTTTTGCATAGTCTTTAAGGATTCTTCCCTGCATTCTTTTGTTATCGCCATTTTAAACCCGAGACGTATATCACTGTTGTACATGAGATTTGTCTGCGAAAATTCGGTTCAAACCACCCGGCTACTAGCCAGTCGGTTGCAAAATCGATTCTTAGATCTTTCTTTACCCAACACGGAAATTATCCACTGAAGAGGTTTCTACATATTACCACCAAATGAGAAGTACCTTTGCTCAATACCCACATAATGTGACTGCCGGCTCTAATGCGATGAGGAAATTGCAGGCTACAAAGTTGTGTCCAATTTTGTTCCGTATCCATGTTTTTAAGTTACTGTAATTCAGATTATTTATTTTATTTATTTAGGGAATATCATAAAAAAATAATCTCAACTCCTTCATTTTTTTATTAAAAGTCCCACGTGAAGTGAAACAGAAAAACCTCACTTTGTAGAGTCATTAGGTTATTTTGACACGGTAGATGTGAAAGATGTGTAATGCTCTCCCCGGAACTCGAACCTGGACCTTTCGAATACGCGCCGACTGTGCTGACCATTACACCACGAAGGCATGCTAAGGAGGGAGAAATACCTTATAACTTTCAGAGAAGATCTATCTGAAACTGGTGTGTTATAAAGAGCTCATTTTATCAAAAACATGCCACTACTAACTTCGTTTATACCACTAAACTTCCAAGAGAACTTTTTGGGGAAAGAGGCATTTATTCTTCCTTTCGGAAAGACTCTAGAATCAAGTGAATTGTCTTAACATGCCTTCATAGTGTAATGGTCAGCACACTCAACGCGTATTCGAAAGGTCCGTGGTTTGAGTGCCAGCGTGGGCATTGCTCATTTTTCACGTATTCTGCTTCTAAAATAACTTAATGTCTGTACAGTGGCGCCTGAACTAAAAAAGGTGGTGGATGATGATTCTTCCCCACCAGGATTTGGCGACTGGGTGCCCTAATCTCCAATCGCCCTTTAAAAGGGGGAGCATATGAGGTATTTCTCCCGCCTTCTTAACATACATTCGTGCTGTAGTGATCACCTCACTCGGTGCGTATTCGAGAGTTGCGTGGTTGGAGTCCCGGCGAGGGCATTGCTCATTTTTCATGTCTCCTGCTTCGAAATAATCTAATGTCATTACAGATTTACCTTTCAATGATTAAACATTACATTGACGTAAATACATCAGTTTTGATGTTTTGTAATGTCCTGAATCCAAATATATTCTTTTTTTCATTTTTGTGACTTTTTTTAAACTTAATCAAAAATAGGATAATCCATTATTTTCAAAATATGAAGACCTAAAATAAAGTTACAAAAATGCAGTTAGTGTACAATATACACTGCTCGACATTGAAAATGCAACACCAAGAAGGAGTGTTCAGAAATTTATGCAAATTTTAGAGTAGACACACGTCACTGAGTTATGCGAATGATGTGAAATGCGCAGCTCTCCGACGCACGTGAAGTAAGATATAAGGGAAGGAACCTGCTGAATGGGCAATATTCGTATCGTTATTTCTGCTAAACGAATTATCGAAGAAAGTTGATTTTTGTCCCGGAGGATATGTGTAATAGGAAAGAATGCCAGGCCGCCGTCAACGAAGGCACTTCCAGCAGATAGACGATTTTACGAGGGGTATGGTGATCGGACTGAGAAGGGCGGCTTGGTCCTTACGTGAAATCGCAGCTGATACACACATGGATGCGAGCACGGTGCATCAGCTATGGCGAACATGGTTGGAACAAGGAAATGTGGGAATAAGGAGGGGTGCAGGTGCAGCCAGAGTGACGTCAGCACGTGTAGTTCGACGCATCCGCCGACAAGATGTGGCGGTCCCGCAAGTCACTTGTACCGTGATTCTGCAGCATGTGCAAGATACCCTGGATGTTCCCGTGTCGACGTGAACCATTTCCCGTCGATTGGTTGAACATGATCTGCACTCACGGCGTCCGTTAAGAAGACTGCCATTGACCCCACAGCATAGACGCCAACGTTTAGAATGGTGCCGGACTGGAGTGATGTGGATGACAGAATGGCGAAACGTCGTGTTCTCAGATGAGTCACGCTTCTATTTATCAAGTGATAGTCGCCGCATACGTGTGTGACGTCGACGTCAAGACAGGTCTAATCCGGCAGTAGCTGTGGAACCCCCACCGCTCGACAACGTGGCATAATGGTTTGGGGCGATTTTGCCTACCATTCCAGGTCACCTCTAGTTATTATTCAGGGCACTATGACGGCCCAACGATACTTAGATAATATACTGCGGCCGGTAGCAATCCCCTACCCTCAGGAGCTGGCTAATGCAATTTTTCATCAGGATAACGTCCGACCACGCAGTGCTCGCATCTGCCAATATGCTCTGCAAGGTATACAGATGCTTCCCTGGCCACCGTACTCTCCTGACCTGTCACCAATCGAAAATGTGTGGGATGTGATTGGACGCTGTTTGCAAACTCTGTCCCTGCCTCGTTTAGAAGACGAACTGTGGCAAATGGTTGAAAGGGAATGGAGAGCCATCCCTCCATCCGCACTCTTATTGACTCTATGCCTAGACTTGTTTCTTCGTGCATTGCTGTCCGCGATGGTCCTACATCCTCCGTCGCTTATCGCTTATCCTACTAAGCCGACGCCTTTCTCGCTCTGTATTCTGACTATCATTTTGAAATGAAGATCACTTATTGCAGCTTGTCGTCTCTGTCTTTTTTCCAAATTTCATCACGTTCTGACCACTCCTTCTTGGTGTTTCATTTTCCATGTCGAGTAGTGTAGTTCATTATTATAGTAGATCACTAGTCATCCAGAACTGCAATTACCCAGATTGTTTATTCATGTTTTCAGGAAAAGTAGGATTTTTATTAAACACGATTTAATTTTTTTATGTTTTAAAAATTATTTTCTAACTTAAAGAAAATGTAATAAAAATACAATTCATTTATTTTTAATTGGCTTCAACTAATTAAGGTGCATGCGTATGGAATGGTAAAACTCTTGATCTTGATATCAAAATAATGACGATGAAGCTTTCACAGTTTGCTTCATTTTTAGCAAATAGTAACACAATTACTTTTTCAAACCTATAAAGAGACTTGCAGTCAGAGCCACGAAATCATTCTGCGTGCCCTTGTCATTGTTAATCATACCCTTAAGAAGAAAGATAGAGTTTTTCTAGTAAAACTGTTTTATCAGAACGGCAGCAACAGCTTAGCTGCATTGAGTGAATATCGTCGTTTAAAGGGATTGCGAAAAGGGCATATGTCGAAGAATGGTTTGAAGAAGAGGATTATGAACTTTGAAGAGACTGGAGATTTGGGTGTGCTGCCAGGGAGAGGGCCGAAACCGGTTGCGGATGAAACTGTTGTAGAAGTCGATACTGCTAAGGCTGAAAGAGCCTCCAGTTCCCGCTATTCTTCAGTAAGAGTTCCATCGGTGTCACGTGAGTTGGCGATTCCTTGGTCGACAGTATGACAAATTCTGCGATCCATTTTAAAATGGTATCGGTATAAGATCCAATTGGTACAAATGATGCAACCTCAAGACCGCTCTGAATTTGCCTGACGATTTTTGGCGGGAATGGATATTGATGACACGTGGTCTTGGAAAACTCTATGGTCAGATGAAACGCACTTTTCTTTCAATAGAATTGTGAATAATCAAAATTGCCGCATATGGTGTGCTTCACCTACTAATGCCCTGTACCAACAACCACTGCATTCTGATTATGTAACTGCATGGTGTGGATTTACTGCCGATTTTATCCTGGGATCGTTTTTCTTTGAAACACTCACTCCTCCAGGTCATTGGGATTTTACCGGAATTGTAAGCCAGAATTACACGCCACGTTGCTGAAGTTCCTCGAGAGTTACTTTGCGCTACCATTGAACACTCTATAATGGGCTTTCGACACGTAAATGTCAATGGAGCACACGTTGAGCACTTGTAATTGAATAAACTTTATTGATTTTGACAGAATTTTGTCCGCCTTTAAGCGCCAAAATTCCCCCTGGTGGTCCAAATTTGAACTATTTTTATTTCAGAAATCGTTTCCATATTATCCATATAATATATATACCAAATTTCATCAAAATTCAATAAATATAACAGGTTCTAGAGGGGTCTGAATAGGGTCGCTTTAATTATAACTCCCCTTAGATACAGAGCTCTGAAGTTATAGTTCCGCTTTACTTCAACGGGCTAATGAAAAGCTTTGGTTTGCAAATTTACAGTTACAATGAGCTAAAAGACCTTACTTACAGTTTTGCTTAACGGACATTTTATAAGAATCATGTGGCAGGGATAAATTTTGTAAAGAAATGTAATATAGTGAAACGTCTTCTTAAGACTTCTGAAAGTGAGCAGTATTCGTGAAAACATAAGTTGAAGAGTCATTAGGTCTCTTATGTAGCAGAAGACATGAAATCAGCAATTTTCTAGGCGGAAAGCGAATTTCAAACCTTCCAATTGCTAATCGTACGTGCTTTCCAATTACACCACGAAGCTATGCTGTAAGGAAAGAGGCAATTTTTTTATAGTCTCCCACGATTAAAGGGTGCCTGGGAAGGAAAGATCTTATCGCTAATCCAGGTGGTGAAGAAATATTGTCTATGACATTTTCCAATTGTAGAGTCATTTAAAATTTTTGGAGAAGGGAATGGGAGAAGATCAGCTATGTCTTCGCCGGGATTCGAACTTCGGATCTCCGATTGCTTGTTAGACATGCTTTTCAATTAAAAGACGAAGGCACATAGTAAAGAAGAAGGAAATTCCTTGTAAACTAAATATCAGTATGGAGCATCACTTGTATAATCCCTTTCAGAGAAAATCAATTTTGTCTGAAACGTTAATGGTTGTTATAAAGAGTTTATTTTATCTATAACATGGCACTAGGTATGATTTGGAAAATAATCAGCCTGTAACGATTCTTTGTTTACAGCAGAAATCATTGCATAGCAACAACAAGTTCTGCTTTTGTATAACCACAGTAAACAGCGCGGTGGTAGTATGTCTTTTTTTATTCACGCAAGAAATTTTGAATCTTGTTCTCTTAATTTCGATACTCAGATGTAACGAAATAAATTTGTTCTGAATTTGATTTTATGCAAATAAAATTATTTCATTCTTCTTAACTGACAAACTCGAAAACAAGTCTGAAAATACGAAATTCCTACAATTGTATATGTAATGGTCTTAAGGTGAAACTTAATGAAATTATCCGGATTTTCTTATTATCCGGATGTCTAGCCTATCATTCATGCACTTTCACTGTCGATGTCTAAGTGTAATTTATCAATATCAGCTTATGAATGTATAGAGAAATATAGCACTGTATATAACCTTATAGCTTCCGATATTATCCGTAGTTTCATATAACTGTGGTCGGTTATGGAATGCGGTAGTCGCGCTATTGTGCCGCAATATTATGGAGAAGTAGTTATCGGTTTATCGGGTTCAGATATAGGGTATTGTCTGCAACTAGGAGCGGTATTCCTGCTTTACAAAAACCACTAACCTGGCTCATACTTATGTATTAAGATTCGACAGACTTCTACATAAAATCGAAATTGATCATGGTTTGACCTCAATACGTCGTTTACAAAGAATGGAGGAAACATAAAACACCAAATACATATAAAATACTTAAAACAAGTTTCTACAATTTAAATTACACAAAAGCAAGCAATTCATCCGGATGGTAGAAAGGCAAATTTTTCCGTACGCAAAACTGAAAATTTACTTTTGGTCTCACTCTGCAAAAAGACACTGAAGGCACAGAAATTGACTTAATTCACTGTTCTACTAATGTGAACAAAAGAAAGCTCCGTTACGCTTAATAGCGCCACTTAAATTTTTAAATTGTTGATAATTCTAGAACTACTGCATGTAAATTAATTGAAGGCATAAAACTTTAACCGGAACATTAGAAAAACCACAATTCGACCACCTTTAAAGGAAAAAATGCACAATTCACCGACGTATAAGTGCAGCAAGTTGAGCGCAGCAAGCTGAGTTTGATTGAGCGCAACAAGCTGAGTAATAGAGTGGGTATATATATACTGTTGGTGCGGCCGATTGCAACCAAAAAAGGAGGTGCTCAACTGCATGTTATAGCATTCTCATATACAAAATTTAAACGTTCTGCGGCTGTTCGTTTTTGACTTATGCGAGATACATACATATATACGTCACGAAAAAAATCTCGTCTGAAACCATTTTAAATTCATTTTTTAATCCGTTTTGGTCAAAAGCGAACTTTATCCTGTCCGTACATACAGATGTCATGCAAAAACACCGTTCAGATGGATTCGAGAACGGTCAAAATGGATATTATCTTTGAAATACGAAGCCAGAAAGTTCTCGCGATTACAATACTTCCTTTACGTCCTACAAGGAATTAATATAAAATATTTTATCAGCAAATAGTATTTGTTCATATGAGCATATTTTATATATTTTAGATGAAATGCGTATAGCACAGATATGTAAAACATGCCTTAGCAAGTTTCCCTCTAGAAATAGAAGTTATAGACATATATAGAATTACATCTATACATTAGCTGCTTTGGAAGATGTGGAATAGTATTTTTATTTTAATACCTCACGCATCAGAACTGTTATGTAACGTTCCAGAAACATGATCAAATAAATATTTCAGTTACGTATTCTAAATAAAAGTTAAAAAAAAATGTAATATGTTCTAAATTTATTTAAAAATTTTCGCTTAATTTGCAATAATCTCCTTTTACAGAGCGTTATTAGCGTTTAGATCGTCTCACGTTATTAGCATTTAAAATAATTTTTATTCAATACATAGTTTGAGAAAATCGTTCTGAAAATTACTGTTTTTTAACAGCAATGATGAACTCAGTTCCTTTTAAGGATCGCAATATTCAAATGTCAACAGCATTACAGTTTTTAAAATTCCTGAAAATTTACAATTGACTGTACACGTTATCTTGTAAGAAAAAAGATATAGAAATTATTAGCCCAAAGAAGCAATTTGCCCAGAAGGGCTATTAATTTCGTTTTGGCATTTAGCGTCATCAACTATGAAACGGCGTTTCACTTTTTAAATTGTGTGCCACCAAATACATTATATTTAAATAAATTAATTATTTAAATATAATATATTATATTTAAATATAATATATTATATTATATTTAAATTATATTTAAATAAATTAAGTAATAAAGAATCTGCATGAGAGTATGTATGTTACTTTAGCGAATTTTAGATTAACGACTTCAACGATTTGAAAGCTAGGAATGTAACACTGTACTGGGAAAAAATTATCTCCACCGAGAAAGACTGTGTATTGTAAATTTTAAAGATATACTCTTTTTACGGATTTTGTGATATTGTTGCTAAATTAATTTAAGTGTTAAGTGGGAACATTCCCCTTTGGGCTTAATATAAAATCTGAAAGGCTTCAGATTTTTTTTATTAAATACTTCCTTGTACGAAGTAAAAAGGAAGTATTGTAATCGCGAAAGATTTCGGGTACCGTATTTCAACGAAAATATTAATTTTGACCCCTATCAAATGCAATTTAATGACGTTTTTGCGTCATATTTGTACCTAAGGACAGAATAAGGACTCGTGTTCCCAAAACGAAT
Source organism: Stegodyphus mimosarum (assembly GCA_000611955.2). Classification (NCBI taxonomy): domain Eukaryota; kingdom Metazoa; phylum Arthropoda; class Arachnida; order Araneae; family Eresidae; genus Stegodyphus; species Stegodyphus mimosarum. Next base: position 412,483 of record KK122094.1, on the reverse strand, counting down.
TATAAAACTAATTTAAAATGAATTCGGAAGAGATTTTTTCGTGGCGTCTGTACGAACGTAAAAAATTAAGCTTAGCCGTACTTAAAAGACTTGAATTGTTCATAATCTTATAACTATAACATGCATATTAACTAAAGACATAAAAACCTTAACCGAAAGATAACAACAACATAATTCAATCATTTTTAAAACAAAAATTGCTAAATTTACAAACATATAAGGATAAAGAAACTGAGCTCACCGAGCTGAGTAACAGAGTGGATATATTCTTCAGATGATATATATTATATATATATGTCTATATATGCAAGTACATATATTTATATACTTTATATACGTATGTACGTACGTATATATGTATTTCGTATAACCCGAAAGCGAGTAGCCTCAGAACGTTGAAATTTTGTATATGGGCTGTTATAACATGTAGATGCTCACCTCCCATTTTGGTTGCAATCGACTGCATCAACCGTATATAAATATATGTACATATATATATATATATATACGTTCTGAGGCTACTCATAATCGAGTCATGCGAGATACATATATACGTACGTACATACGTATATAAAGTAATAAATATATGCACATGTATATATATATATATATATTTTTTCAACTGTATTTGGTGTTTCAGGTTTTACTATATCTTTAGATGTTTAATAAAGATATTTTCTGTTTTTATTATTTTTGCCTTGCTGTGAAGTGAGAAATGAATTAATTGAATAAAAAATACATCTGTAATGAAGTTCGAGGAAATAATTGCTTCGTATTAGGAGAAAATACTGTCGTCAGTCTGTTTCGGACAGAGGAGAATGTTTACTTGTTTCGCAAGCGCATTAGGTAAGCAGTGGTGAATCGTCTGTGAAAAACAGATTTATTAATTTAATTGATTTATTTAATTATTTGATTTATTTAATTTCTGTTACATATCGTTTTAGATTTACTATAATAACTGAATAGAACGCGCGATAACGATTAGATAATTCTTCAGATCATATATTTGTTTTTTGCACTCTGATTTATAAAATAAATGAGATGTAACGCTGTTAAGCGAATTTTAAAGCGTGCTTTTACACTGGTGTGCAAAAATTAAGTAAGAAGTCTAAAAATTAGCATATCAGCTGAACGAAGAGGCAGAGCGGACAGAAAGACCAATCAGGAGATTAAGTAAGGTGATGTACGGTTAGCACATGCGCAGATATGCAGGTAGACGTAATGGGGGAGTGTCTGAGTAGTATAAAGCATGTTGTCGGTGTAAGATCAGTATTTCTGGCAAAGAGATTGCACGCCATATAGCAGTTAAAATCACACCGAGTTGCTGCCTCAGCGAGAAATGGCGAATAATCAATCTGTTAGACGACATCTGGATGCTTTTACCCGAGGTCGAATCATTGGGAAGTTGGAGGAAGGCCGCAGTGTGACAAGTGTGGCTGCAGAGTTCGGAATTGCTCACAGCATCGTTTCACGACTTTGGAGACAATTTCAAACTACAGGAACAGCTATCCGGGGGTTTAGTAGTGGTCGTCCACGAGGAACCACACCCGCAGATGACCGGTATATTGCCTTACAGGCCAGAAGAAACAGGCGGCAGACAGCGGGAGAAATCGCTAGACACACGACACAGGCGACTGGACGACCGATATCGCGTTTTACCGTGGCCAGAAGACTGCACGGTGGTGGTCTGTTTGCACGACGCCCTGTACGGTGTGTACCTCTAACGCCTGCCCATCGGAGAAGGCGTTCTCTGTGGTGCCGGGAACACCGGAATTGGAGAGACAATGAATGGGGACGAGTACTCTTTACAGATGAGAGCAGATTTAGTCTGAGTTGCGATTCTAGACACATACACATCTGGACAGAGCGGGGAACACGCAATAACCCCTTCAACATCATCAAAAGGGACTGTTTTGGAGGTCGCGGAGTTCTCGTTCGAGCAGACATAATGCTTGGTAGCCGGACCGACCTTCATATCTCCCAAGGAGGTTCGTCACCTGGGACTGCTATTGTAACGAGGTTCTTCTTCCTTACATGCGTCTTTTCACAAGGGCTATGGGTCCTCAGTTCCTCTTCATGGACGACAACGCTCCACCTCATCGCACAGTTACTGTCGAAGAGCTGTTGGAGAGTGAAGATATTGAACACATGGATTGGTCGGCAAGGTCTCTGGATCTAAATCCCGTCAAGCATGTACGGAACTTACTAGGGAGACCCGTGGCAGCACGTAACTTATCGCCAGTAACGATTCCGAAACTGCGATTGGTGCTACAAGAGGAACGAGCAGCAGTGTCTCAACAGCTCATTAACAACCACATATCCAGCATGCACAAATGATGTGAAACCTGCCTAGCAGTCAGGGGAGATCATATCTCCTATTAAAGACCGGATGTTTCTTGCTGGATACCCATCACAGGGATATTTCGGCCTTCAGTCGCATTGCGCTCCATGCTACTTTTTCAATAACGCTTCTTTTTATTCCTCTGATTTCTCTTTTAGTAAGTGTTGCTTACATTACTCATGTCCTTACGTATTGGGGATCTTACGGTATTAAATGTGTTGATTTGGAAAGCTTTTGTACAAAGTTATATTGAAAAAACCGTCTCGTCCTTAATGTTTGCACACCAGTGTATTCTATTGGGGTTTATGTGCTATCGACGAAGTAGATTTAATTCAATCCAGTAAGTTTAAATTAAATGCAAAATGCATGTAATTTAATATTTTGTAGAAGGAAGTCATGTTGTGTACGCATCAGATTTTGTTTTATTCTAGTAATAAGAACAGCAGAATATTTTTAGAGATGTAACTGTGATTGAAATAAAAGAAAAGAACAATGTATGTAATTTAGATAACGTACGTAATAAACAATGATTCTTTATTCACACTGTATCTTATTTTTTCTAAAAATCATTTGGTAAGAGGGTAAGCAAATATTTAATTTTTCTCAATATTTTTATATATTTTCAAGCTCATTAAAATCAGCATGTTACCCTACGGTGCTTTGTTGTAATTGACTAACTCAATATGGAACCCATATAAGTTTTCAATCAATTTGTTTTTGTATAATGTAATCTAAACATTTAATTTCCCTTAAGTGCAAGAAAAGCTGATGAGCTTTCCTGTTATGAAAATACATGTGATGACGTGCAGGCTTTGTATTGGTCATTTAAAAATATGTATGTCGCAAAAATACACAGTCCAGTCACATTAATGTGACCATCTGTCAAAAGCCAGAATAACCACCTTTCGCAGAGCGGACTGCTGCGAGACGTGCAGGAAGAGAGTCACATAGGTCCCTGAAGGTGTTCTCTGGGATGTTGAGCCATGCCGACTCTAATGCCGTGGCCAGCTGCGCTAGATTACGCGGTTGAGGATCCATGGCGCGAACAACTCGATCGAGATGGTCCCACAGATGCTCGATTGGGTTTAAGTCAGGTGAGTTTGCTGGCCAGGGGAGGACGGTAAACTCATCCTGGTGCTCTTCGAACCACGCACGTACACTGGCAGCTGTATGGCACCTCGCATTGTCCTGCTGGAAGATGCCATCATCCTGAGGAAAAACAATGCGCATGTAGGGGTGAACATGGTCCGCAAGGACAGATGCGTACTTGTATTGATCCATTGTGCCTTCCACAATGATCAGTGAACCTAGAGAATGCCAGGAAAACATTCCCCAGACCATAATGCTCCCGCCTCCAGCTTGGACCGTTCCGGCAATGGTTGCAGGGTGGTTCCTTTCAGAGGTTTCACGCCTTATACGCCAACGTCCATCTGTCCGATGGAGCATAAAACGCGATTCATCCGAAAACGCAACCTGTCGCCACTCAGTGGACGTCCAGCTGCTGTACTGGCGTGCAAATTCTAGCCTTCGCCGTCGATGAACAGCAGTCAGCATAGGTGCACGAACCAGGCGTCTGCTTCGGAGGCCCAGACGCAGCAATGTTCGCTGAATAGTACTTTGGGAGACACTTTTGGTAGCCCCTTGGTTCATTTTGGTGGTCAGTTGCTCAACGGTAGCCCGTCTATCTGCCCGAACGCATCTCCGCAACCGTCGTTCGCCTCTGTCATCTATGGCCCGTGGTGCACCACATTTGCCACGTCGCTGATTTTGGACAGTCCCATTTTGCCATGCACGGTACGCTTTTACCACGGCGGCACGCGAACAGTTCACAAACTCAGCCGTTTCGGAAATGCTTCCACCCTTGGCCCGAAAGCCAATGATCATGCCCTTTTGGAAGTCGGATAAATGGCTTCGTTTCTGCATTACGCCAACGATTGAAATGTTTTCCGAAGCCCTCACACACCCTTTATATACGCTCAACTGCACTGTGCTGCCACCTGCCTTCTGTGATTGGTTATTTAACTCTGACATGGAAAGTACGTGGTGGTCACATTAATGTGACTGGACTGTGTATTTGCGGAAATCGTTCTGCACCGGGACATGCATTTAATGTGTCTATTTACCAGTCCTAAAATATATACAGATTATAAATTCGAAAATGATTTCACTTCTCACCTTATATTCCTGATACTGTCAGGGCCTTATTATTACCGTCAATCTAAAAAAAGTAGTAAAGACACATTATCTATCACACATCAGCATGATATCAAATAAAATATCAATTTAAGTAATGCTGAAGCTCGTAATCTGCATCAAATTAGATGCTTGGGAAAAAATTTTAAAAATGAGGTTGATGTAATGTAATGCCTCGGATACTTTTCCTAGACTATTATAATGCAGCATTTCATCAGAACCATTTCCAGGAAAGCGAAGTACTCCTTATCAACGATTTAGAGCCATTTGTAGAATGGCTTCCCTTTAAGATAGTGATCTTCCACGCATTTTCTCTGTATTTTCATTTCATCTAGGGTTTTCAGGAGCATTTCAAACGATTTAAAAGCTATTTTCCTCATGGGGACCTTGACAATAGCAGATGACGATGAAATATCGATTTTTACCTTGCCTTTGCAACGGAAAGATGCAGATTTTATTGAAAAACCATCTGAGTCGTCGATATTAATATAATTGTGTACAATTAGGAAAATGTAAATTGCATCAAGCTGCACCTTGCTGCATATTGCTCTTCATCTGCAAGTAGTTATGGATTAGCTGCATTGCTGGTAATTAGCATTTTCATTTAACGTTTAAATGCTTAGAGAAAAGGAAACGAGAAAGGTAACTCGTCAGATAACTCTAATAATGTATCATAATAATGTCCATACTTTATATCTCGGAAGGAAGACTTTACAAGTAACAAATTCGAGTACTTCATGTTTCTATCTAAGAGAACTTTAACTATCAGCAACTTTTAAATATTTCATTTTATAATGAGAAAGATACTAATTCGAAGTAATAAATATTATTTCAAGTAAAAGTATGAGAAAAACAAGTCAGGAGTAATAACCAGGCTAAGAAGCTTTAACAGTACAAAAGTACACAAAATGCTATTAACTTTGTAACGTGTCTTCGCAGAATGTAGTGAAACTATAAATAGAATTCCAAAGTGAATATCCCCCCTTCTTCTCATGCCTTCGTGGTGTAGTGATCAGCATGCTTGACGCGTAACCGAGTGGTCGGTGGTTCGATTCCTGGTGAAGGCGTTGCTCATTTTTCATCTCCCCTGCTTCTAAATAACCTAATCTCTCTACAAGTGGCGCCCGAACTAAAAAGGTGGTGGATGATGGTTCTCCACCACCACGATTTTAATCCTCAGTCGCCCTTTAAAAAGGGATTATATAAAGTATTTCTCCCGTCTTCTTCACATGCCTTCGTGATGTAGTAGTCAGTACGCTCGACGCTAACCGAGAGGTCCATGGTTCGATTCTCGGCGAAGGCGTTGCTCATTTTTCATCTCTTCTTTTCTAAATAACCTAATGACTCTACAGACTCAATTTATGAAAATGAATTTCTTAACAATTTTGTATAAATTGTTATTACATAGCTAAAGATGGTTCAGAAAAAAAAAGTTGTTTTCAGTGCATCTTTTATCCGAATTTTGACACTAATGAGATAAGCTGGGGAAAATAAGTTCCTGTAGATTTAAAATTGTTAAAATAAAAAAAAATGTATTTCCAGAAGATATACAGTATACATTTTAACGGAAGTATCTGCTAAGTATGAAATGCTCATGGTGGAATTTTGGTAAAGTCAAGGTAATGTAACATGTGTAACGATTTATTTCTTTTTTATCTAACCAGTTGTTTTATGTTAAACAGCTGTACTGCCAGTCTCTCTTCCCTTTTTCCTTCCAGAATGCTAATTTTTATTTCACGAAGTGAAAATGAAATAGAAATGCAAATGAAGTAGAAAGAGATAGTATTTAAAAGAAGGTTTAAAATTACTTAATAAGAGCATGTTCCACCTACTGAAATCCACATTACTAATTGCAATTCCAATAAAGCAGTCAGTCTTTTGCCTTGCGCTATTCTTGCCAATAATACTTCTCATGCCGGTAAAGGTTTGAGCTTACTTGCGCGTTATTTATTTCTGTGTAATCTTTGGTTAAGTGACGACTTAGTTTTAATTGCATTTTTTATCATATTTAGTTAAGCCATAAATGCTGGCTGATTTGTAAGCCAATGAATTACCGTCTGTAAGATTATTTTGAGTTCAGAATAAAAGGTCTTTTATGCCCTTCTTATGCTCTGCTTTATCTTAGACATAGCGATAAATTGCTTATACGTCAATTCAAGGATTCATCACAAGTTACTTTTAGTTGCAGACAAAATCCCTGAACATGTATAAATTAAGTATTACATCAGATCTGATAAATTAAGTATAAGTGTTTCTCGATGTAATCTTGGCGGTTGACAACAATGAAGAAAAGCGAAAATATGATACTTTTTAAGAAATGCAAGGAAGATAATATCGGCAAGATAAAAAAATCCTTCTCAGTAGACCAAACAGCGTTTTGCAATTATCTTTCTATATACATGGTATCCATAATTTAATCACCGATAACAAAATTAAATTAAAACGTTATTTTACTAAACAACTGGGAATAATTTATATCGATATAATCTTTAGTTCGAAGAATTTCGTTTGTTCTAAATTTTGTGAATGGCAACAAGAACTTTTTTGTTTACAAACAAAAGGACATCATGAAATGAAAAAGCAGTGTGCGTTCTCTGATTATCGGAAACGAAGTGTCCGAAAACAGTTTTGAGACTCCATCAACGGCACAATCAATTAATTGAAGAAAATGTAATTAAAAGGCTTTCGAGAGACAGGGCATAATTTGCATTAAGATGATGTTGGCAGCCAAGTGTCTGGGAAGAAAATATTTCCGCCAGTCGAGATCTGTGTAAGCGCAGTACAAGTAAATCCACTCGTCATGCTAGCCTGCAAACAAGAATTCCCAGATCGACTGTTAGTAAAGTTGTTCATGTAACGGTTGAAGCTGACTGCATATAAATTGCAGATTTGTCAACAAATCAAATCTAATGGTCCACTGTACGTAAGGAATTTTCTACAGACATTCTTCACCATATCAGTAATGATGATCTGTTTTTTCAGAAAATCTTATTAGGGTCATTGGGGTACAAATGTGCGTGATTTCTTTATCGTTCCTTATCGTATATCCTCATTTCCTTCTTCTTATCGGGATTTCCAGATCTTTGAACTAATTAAGTTGGACCCATTCATGGCCACCCCATTTTCTCAACGTCCTATCACTCAACTTCTTTTCCTGGGAATACTTAAAGAACCAAGTATATGGCGCAGATTCGCAACGGACACCCAGTGCTTTGAAATGCTAGTTATTGTAACTCCAGTGTTTTCAGTGTACCTGAGTAAAATATAGAATTTTAAGAAGGTTTTTTAACATTTGTTGAATGTCGAAGTCTTTAGAGCTAGATTTTTTTATATGCATTTAAGAAAGAAATATCTGAATTAAATCAAGAAGACTACGAAATTGCTATCTTTTACTTTATTTTCTGGAAATATATTTATGTAGGAGACCTTCTCGATCATACTTTCTGTATTAACTAAAATATGTTCATCATTACGTTCCAGAGATATTAGGTATATTCTTTTAAGGCAGGAAAGATGAAAAATGAGCAATGTTTTCGCCGGGACTCGAACCACGGATCTCTCGAATCCGCGACGAGCGTGCTGATCACTACACCATGAATGCATGCGAAGAAGGCGGGAGAAATACCTTATATACTCCCACTATTAAAGGGTGACTGGGGACTAGGCGACCCAATCGCCAAATCCTGGTAGTGGAGAATCATCATCCACCAACCTTTTTAGTTCGAGCGCCACTGTAGAGATGTTAGGATATTTTTGATGCTGACAGACGTGAAAAATGAGCAATGTCCTTGCCGGGACTCGAACCACGGACCTCTCGAATATGCATCGAGCGTGTTGACCACTACATCACGAAAACATGCGAAGAAGGCGGGAAAAATACTTTATGTACTTTCCCTTTTAAAGGTCGGCTGGGGATTAGGGGACCCAGTCGCCAAATCCTGGTTATGGAGTGTCATCATCCACCCCCATTTTTAGTTTGGGCGCCACTGCGCAGGCATTAGGTACTTTTTTATTTATTTGAAAGCAGGAGAAATGAAAAATGAGCAGAGCCCTCGCCGGGACTCGAACCACGGATCTATCGCATACGCGTCGAGCGTGCTGACCATTACACCACGAAGACACACTAAGAAGTTGGAAGAAATACCTTATAACGTAAAGGAACTAGTATCGTTTATGAAATCCTTAAGAGACAGAAGCATACTATATGTGACAATGAAGTATGCATGCATCATTTGTATTCATGCACCATTTTCAGCAACAGATCTAAGACTTATGTCAATGGGAAAAATTTACTAATATTTACATTCAAAGATTTCGTAAAATTACATGTACATAGCAACTAAGCCAGCTGAAGAATAAACAAAATCGATATTAATTAACAGTTCCAAATAGTTTCATTTTAATGCTTGTTTTTGCATTGAGTAGAATGTTGGATTCTGCAAAAAATACTTCAGACACATGATCAGACTCATCCCTCTAGAAAAAATAATCTGACATTATTAAAATACACCCAACTAGAATTAATCTGATATTGTTAAGTTTTGCAAACTTTCTCTCTAAATCAAGAGAGTGAACCACTGTTACTTTCAAAAACCATCGCAATTTAAACAATTTGCGTGATTTAGACCCTGCCGCTGGGACAAGGGACACCAGTGGCTGAGTTGCATAGACGATTGATCATTATTGGTTGGAACTGGTTCAAATTCCGGCAAGCAGGTATGTTGTATAAGTGCTTTTCCCAGTGGATAACTTACTGTAGGGGCCACTTTCCTTTGGGTAACCCCTTATGAAGACACGTCTTTCTTTAAGCAGTTATTTTTAAGGTCTTTTAATGTAATTAATTAAAGTAAGCAAATTGCTATGATGACATAGATACTGATATCTGCAATTCCGTTCATATTGCTACGTCAATATAAGAAGCCACTGTAATTCGCCACAAGAATACAACTTGGAGAATAAATATGAGTATTATGTATTTGTGGTTAACTCCTGTGACAAATTATATTACATTTATTGAAAGTGAAGTTATTTCAAAATAAATAAATTTTATCCAGGCACTGTAATTCTTTGGTCAAAATTATTTTGGAGCTAAAATCTTCCACGTAATAAAAAGGAGTTTGGGAGTGCAAAGGACTGTACATTTATTTTTGTTATTTCATTTAGACTATATAAACGAACCTCCACCGTTTTTGGCCTGATAGCAGCTGAACCGTTTGTTGTTGCTATTCGATCCCTGAAACAACATGCACGTTTGTAAGTATCTCTGAGGCATGGGGTAATTAAAATATTATTAAACCGAAAATGCCTTGAGAGATTGGTAGTGGGGATAGAGGGGCTGAATGTCCTCGTATCTATCTTTGGGGACGTTCTTTATCAAAGTAGGATGAAGATAAACAACAACGAAGTTATGTTTTAGTTGTCAAATCTTAGTTGACTGAAACCTTGTTGTCATGTATATAGGATGAAATGATTTAAATTTTATTTATTAATTACAATATGATTCATCTTAATTTTATTTATTGATTAGATTGCGATTTATTTTAATTTTATTTATTTATTACAATATTAGCACAAAAATAAATGAAACTGCATAATAAATTGGCAACTAATTGCTTATGAAAATAAATTACAGGAAATTGGCTTGGTTTATTCATCCAAATTCCAGCAGTGAAAATGTATCATTTCTACCTTACAACAGAATAGGTGTTTGCTAGTATATGAAAACGAAATAGACATTCTCGGTCAAAATACAAAATTAAGCCAGAGAAATAAGAACTTTTTAAAATATTTGCTATCCCTATTTTCGTTTGAAAGTGCTATTTTCATCTCTACGAAAAACCACCATTATGAAATGAAATAAAACAAACGTTTTGCGAGAAATGGAAAATGTATTTTTAACTATTTATTTACATTTTACTTTCTGATGCTTAAAATGCATGCATTATTTGATCATTATTACTCTACTCAGTCTAAAAAGAAAATTAATTCTGAACGAGATTTCAGTTTCAAATATATTTCATTATATTCGAATGCGAGCATCAATTTTTCGAATTAGCTAATTCTAACCTTCTATTTACCGAAGTTAATATATTATGCATGCGTTTCAGTGGAACAGTCGAAGCGAAAATATAATTTCATTACCGTTTACTCGCTTTAAATGGTGATCTTCTTCCTATTTGCGCAGAACTAAAATGAATACATGAAGCATAGCGGGAAAGCTGCCTCGTTAGTCTTGCTAGAAACAACGTTGCCACCCTTCAAGTGCAAATTTGCGAGTAAAAGCTTCCATAATTATCAGCGTGAAACGCGAATTGAAAACTTTTATCGAATAATTTAATTATAGTCGAACAAATTTGCGATTTGCTTCGAAGAACTCTTCGTGACAACGACCACCTCTTCGCCTTGTGCATGCCTTGGTGTAGATTAACGCCAGAATAGAGTAATTCGTTATCATAAAAGTAATAAGTATTCACGTTTTTACTATCGCTCGCTTACGAATTAGTGTAGATATTTCAGACATAAAGTACAATTTCTCAATTCAAAAAGAAGCGACAGGATGTTGTAAATCAGACAGGGCTTCCAATAATAGCAGTTCTAACACAAATTCACTTACGAAACATTTCCTTTTAACGGGTAACGACCGACATAAACTTAGATCTAAATGATAATAAAGGTGGTGGTAAAAAGAATACTCTACCTAACTTTCTTGTAATACTGAGCTGTTTAATATCTGCACTTTACGATCCCTAAGAGGTTGTTAAATTCAATACCAACGTTCAGAATCATGAGAGAATAATAAACTTAATATTGGAACTTAGGAGCCTGGCGCAGAAGAAAGGAAAGCACAGAAACCAAGGAAGGGACTGTCGAGAGTGTTGTTTATAGTAGGCAGCGTGTGTGGGAGAAATAAAGTGGGTGGATTATTTTCAATAATCGTGCTGATGAAACAAAAACAATAGCTTGTAGCTTCCAATAAACAGTATCCCCATTCTCGAGTAAAATGTAAAGAATAGCTTGTAAGGTTTAGCCTAAGGTTTTAACAGTTATCTTTAATTAAAGCCACTTTCCTATCCTTTCTATTTTCAGCTTAAAATTTCTTACCAGAATGTGTTTTCAGAATCGCGTTTAATGCAAATGAGTAAGAGTCGTATTGAAGTAGTCGCAGTTCCGCTGACTTCGTTAGATGAAAATGAAACTGTGAAGAACGTCGGGACTACTTATGACTACTTGGTGAACCAGTGTTTTAAGAGACCACGGACGATACACCACAATGAAAAATGGTGATCAGTGTAAATAATGTTCATACTTTACATTTTATTTTAATTCAATTTTCTATTTAGTTCATTTACTCCTGGCAAAGCAGGACAGAGACTTTGAGACTTCACAAAATATGCACTCTGCTGCCGTAGCTCTTCAAGATTTGTCAATATATTCTTATAATTGCTCTACTGCCACAAAATTAGATCCAACCTAACATCGGGGATACAACACGGTTGTGTGCAGATATTCCAAATTTCTGGATTTCGATTTTTTCATTTAGGATTCCAAAAGGACAAAATAGAGTGTTAAAGACCTTCGGATCGTACATCACATATATGAATATGATCTAAGACTTCGTTAGAGAGCCAGAGTTTCTGATTAGCGCGCGTTCGCCTTTTGACTACATCTCTCTCTAAGATATTACTACGCTCGGCCGTACTTCAGGCCCTTGATAGCTTCGCCAACTCAATTGAGATTTAGCGCCAACTACTTGGAATCTTGATACATTCGGCTATATCTTTTTAGTTAAACCTTAGTTAAGGTTTAATTCTTAATACTTTGAGTTCAAGCCCAAGTGGAGGCTTTGCTATGCGCTTTGAGATAGGAGCCGACTGTGTTAATTCTTGTTTTGAGAAATAAAGGGTAATTAACCATTCATGAGTCTTACGTTCCTGTTCGGGCGTCAAATATGAGTTCCAACCTTTTATCTAACAGCTAAATGTGAGGAGCCTCGTACACAAATAAGCGAATAATCGGTTGAGTGCGTGAACAGAGACGTAAGACTCAAGAAGTGTTAATTACCCTTTAATTCTCAAAATAAGAACTAACACAATCGGTTCCTATCTCAGAGCGTACATCAAAGCCTCCATTTGGGCTTGAACACAAATTAATAAGAATTAAAGCTTAATTAATGCTTAACTAAAAAGATATAGCCAAACATATCAGGGTTCTAAGTAGTTGGCCACTAAATTAAGTAGGCGAAGCTACGAAGAGATTGAAGTACGGCCGAGCATAGTAATAATTTGGAAGTAGCCAAAAGGCGAATGAATGCGCACTAGTTAGAAACTCTCTCTCTAACGAAGTCAGTGAAACTTCTACTTAAATACTACTAGTTACTCATTTGCATTAAATGCGATTCTGAAAGCATATTCTGGTAGAAAATTGTAAGCTGAAAATAGAAAGGATAGGAAAATAGCTTTAACTAAAGATAACTGTTAAAAATTTAGGATAAATCTTACAAGCTTATTATCAATTTTCCCAGTTTTCTTTTTTTATATGCTGTGGTATTTTTTAAATGATAAAATTTCTTCAAGTTTATAATGAAATATAGCTGAATGTCAGAGAAAATCAGAAGTTTTTGTCCTCGCCCCTAACATTTAGCATCGGAATCATCATTAATCTTATTTTAAAAGCAGTTTCTCTATTAATCATCAAAAAAGCCTTTGAAACAGTACTTAAAATTAAGTAAAACAGCAGTCTTATATTAAGCTGCAGATTTGCTTATTTTTAAGAAATTTTGAGAAACATTTACGTTATTGAAAAAGCTTTAAAATACTGAAAAAAATTTAAGAGATCCAAAATAATTTGATTAATATAAAAAGTTCAAATCTTTTTATAGTTACATAGCAGTTTTAGATTAAAACAATAAATGCTTATTTCATCCATTTAATTATGTTATGTACTAAATAATAAAAATAGTTGAAATGAAATTATGCCCTTTTTGTAAACTTTTATTTACGTCACTCATGGTGCTTATCGCTATGGTAAAATATTTTTAAATTACTTCTTGATACGTTACCGAGTTAGATTTTTTCACACGATATTTTTAGATGCCGATACATTACCGTAAAGCAATTTATTAAGAATTCGGTTTAGAGTTTCTAAATTTAATATTAAAAGGATTTTTTACAGTATATTTGCTTAAAGAAGAAACTAAAAATCATAGAATTTTATTGTTTGTAACACTGGATAGAGTGGAAAAAAAATCTTTTAAATTAATCTTTTAACACAATTTCTAGTGTTTTTGTGTGGTGAATTTTCGAAAATTGATCAAATGTTTTTGAATAATATCTAATTGTAAAGGATAAAGAATTTTGAAATTTTTACAGACTATCAAGCACACACTTCGCCCTCTTTAAAATAAGAAAGGTAAAAAAATAATTAAGACATTTTAATTTCTGCATTAAAACATTCTGATTTAAAATAAAAACGTACGAATCTTCCTTTTTTTCTTACTTTAAGTTCATTGATTATTTTGTGAGCTTTAAATAAAAACTTACATTATAAAAAAAACCTTCTGTCATTAAATTTCTTTATTCCTTGGGTTCAAATGTTTTCTTAGATTTTTTCTTAGATTTTCTTAAATCAAGTTGGATAATCATCTACTAAGATTTAAAATTTATAATTTTATCACTAAAATGAAACATTCGATGTGATGAAACAGTCAAAGTTTGAACAACAATTTTACAAAGTTTTCGCTACTTTTTAAGCATAAAATAAAAGCTGTTGCTTTTACATTTTATCCAACTATGCCAACATTGTTGAGACAGATTATACTTTAAAGAAATTTTAATTTACGACTGCCTGTATTTTTTGCAGTGACATGAAGGAAATGAAATAAAATTTAGCGAAGCGAAAGAATAAGCAAAATTGAAAGAGAAATCTAAAGTAGGTGTGACAATGGGAATACAGACTGCATATTAATAGTTAGAATAGGTGACAGGATCAGAATTTTATAACAGAAAAGATAAATATGTCTTTTCTATTATAAAATTCTGATCTTGAAAATATAACAATGAGTTTAAGTCATTATAATCTTAAAACTTTGAAATATAATACGTCCTCTATTTTAAACATTCTGAAAATCTCTCAACAAAATTCTAATAGAGAAGCTACCTTAATTTTAGGAGATTATAAGAATTATGTTGTCATTCCTTTCTTTCCATCATTTAGCTATAAAATTGCAAATATTTTACAGAAATGTAACGCTTTGTTTGTTTATTCTCCTATCAATAAAATTCCGAGTTCCCCAATTAACGACCCCCATTGCGGATATAAATTCCTCTAGTATTTACAGGATTCTTCGTCAGTGTGCTTTAATTTACATTGAACAAACTAAGAGAACCTTAAAGTTTCGCGTTAAGGAACATAGGAAAAAGGAAATACAGAATTCCTCTGTTGATCAGCATTGTTGGTCTGAAAATCACACTTTCCATTTTTCTGCAGCCAAAATTATTCAAAAACATCTTCCATTGGTGAATTAGATTTTCTAGAGGAGTTTCACATTCAAAAGAAATTTTCTGTTCTAGTTAACGACTCTAATTCCAGTCCATCTTTACCTTCAGCCTTTAAGGAAATTATGCTTTAGTTTTCTTGTTTCATCAATAAATGGCGCCAGTAGCTTAACTCCTGTCCAGCCATTCTTAGCTTTTCTTATCTTATCACTTTCATTTGCCCTTTGGCAGCTGAGGTTGATGGTTGGGTAAAACCATCGAAACTGAAGTTAATGATGATATACAGCTTCTTTCAAAATTATCACACAAATATACTTAGTGCGTTACAAAAAAAATACTAGACTTTTGGATCAGATAAGCTTACATGAAGAATATTTGCACATTTTGCTCCAAAGTTAAATTAGGTATTTTGAGAATAGTAAAGTAGACTAATATTTGAAAAAATTAAACAAAGAATATACATTTTATACTTATTTTGAAATAAGAGAAAACAAAATATGGTTATTAAATAACGATGAATTTGGAAATGGTTTCAAATTTAGTCACTAGTTTCGTTATTAAATTAGCTAGTCTTAGTATTAGAGGAAAGTAGATTATATTGCAAATATCTGATGCGAAAACTACATGTCTTCCTTATGCGGTATATTAAATATTCGTTTTAAAACAATCAATAAAATGATATTAATATGGTTATATATTTATTTTTAGACAAATTACGCATATAAACTATTATTATGTACCCAGTTATATTTCGTTATGTCGAAAATTATTTTTTCTTAAATGCGATATTACTAAAACATGAAAATATTCTATATTTAAAACACTTCTATAAGGGGAAGTATATGACTAGGACCAATAATTGGAAAAATAAAGACCGGGTAAAGATTTTAAGCCTAGTAAGAGGGTTGGTATGTATATAAGTAAAGACATAAGGTAAGAAATTTAGAACTACTTTTTCACAAAGACGAAAATTGAAATTCGTAATTAATAAATTAAAAAGAATCCTATAAATGCGACAAAGAATTTTTAAAGATTGTTAAAACCAAAACTTTAAACAAGCATACTCCAATTCAAAATTTTTTTTAGTTTAAAGAAACTTAAAAAATTCTAATAGAATATGATTAAATTGATTTCAATGTCGCTTCATCAGGGGAAAAGGGACATTGAAACCAACTGAAATTTCTCTTCTACAAAAACCCTTGCTTTCTGTATCCAGAATCAGCCGATGAACCATTTCAAAGTATTTTAATTATAATAGCTCACCCGAAAATTCTGGCCCTTCCACAGAGCAAGGAAAAAATTCTTAAATAAATTTAAATAGAGTCTTATATCTAAAAAAGAGAATACCATTTCACTTAACGAAAACGAAAGTGAAATAATAAAATACTTCATTAAACAAAATAAAACACAAGAAAATTTCTACTTTTCTCAAAAAAATGTAGAATTTCTCCATTTTTTGACTAACAGATTTACCAATTAGTAACAGATTTACCAATCTCTATGCCTTACCAAAATTTCTTAAAAATCCTGTAAAATTTAGATTTATAGCCAATAGTATCAGAAACTTCAAAAAGACTTTTGATAATATTTTTACCCGTATACTTAAAACTATTTGTAATATAGTTTTTGAACAGGTTAAAGAAGATAAAAACATCTGCTGGATTATTAACGGCAACTTGAAAAATCATTAAAGAAGTTAAAAATCTTACAATTTACAATATTAACTGCTATGACTTTGAAAACTTCCACACATCTCTGCCACTCAAAGAAATTTACGAAAGTCTATTTATGACAAGCCCATGACGTGAAGACTTTTAAATTCTAACAAACGTTCCTTTATTTCCTTTTCCTAACACTTTTCTGTAATTTTCAGTATAAAAAATAAATAAAAATTATATAAAATAAAATTTAAGATCTTAAATTTATGGATTTTCTCTCATTTCTATAATACAATTAATAAAAAATTATTTAACCATTTTTAGGCAATTTTATAAGTTTTAAAAATTTAAGTCGTACAATGCATTATGTTCTTTTTCACAATTTTCTTTTAAAAGAGTAAGAATTAATTTTAATTTCTTTCAGTTCACAACTATTCTTATTCTTTGTAAAAATTAAAAGATTTTTTCATTTGATATTTTAGTTTTTTTTTTTTTCTTTTGGTTTAAAAGTTACAACTTACGTCCCAAATTTTAACCTTTTGAGCGATTACTTTCTCGCCAAGGTTTTTTAATTTAGCCGATGAAGCCAACATGGCAAACCTATTAGTTTCTACTATAGTTCGACCGCCTCTTCCGCGACCATGAGCGCAAACACGCATGCGCCATTCGGACCGAATTATTCTCAAAATAGGGTAGAAGGATGGTGACTTTCTTTCCCTCCAGCATATCTCTTTCCGGAGAAGAGATTAATTTCACGTGACCTTTCACGTGGCAGCAAGTGATAACGCCCCTTTTGGACGAGTCTATGTGTTTTGACAGAACGCCAGCCAGGGTTGCGTTTGAGACGGTCGAACTATATAACAAAATTCCTCCTTTCGGTAGTAGTGTAATAAAAGTGCAAATTGAGTATAAATTACATCTTTTCAATTCAGTTTTATAATTTTAATTACGTTTTAAATACAATAGAATTTTTGCTATATGTTAAAAGGTAATATTTTGTTTTATATTGTTCAATGAAATATTTTATTATTTCACTTTCGATTTCGTTAAGTGAAATGGTATTCTATTTTTTTAGATATAAGATTCTATTTAAATTTATTAAAGAATTTTTTCCTTGCTATGGGGAAGGATTAGAATTTTAGGGTGAACTAGTATAATTAAAACACTTTGAAAGGTTTATCGGCTGATTCTGGATACAGAAAAGCAAAGGGGCTTTGTAGAGAAATTTCAGTTGGTTTCAATGTTTTTTTCCCCTACTGAATTGACATTGAAGTCAATTGAATTCGTATTCTATTGGAATTTTTTAAATTTCTTTAATTTAAAAAAATTAAATTGGAGTATGCTTGTTTAAATTTTTGGTTTTAACAATCTTTAGAAATTCTTTGCCGCATTTATAGGATTTTTTAAAATTTATTATTTATGAATTTCAATTTTCGTCTTTGTGAAAAAGTAGTTCTAAATTTCTTACTTTATGTCTTTACTTAAATTTTTTCAGCAGCTTAATGCTCGAAAATACTAGGCATATTTATGTTTTGTTTTTAAAAGAGTTATATATTTAATAAAAAATATATTAAATTAAAGAAATTATATATATATATGCGCTTGATACGGCCGATTGCAACAAAAAGGGAGATGCACAACTAGATGTTACAACATTCCCATATGTAAAATTTTAAAGTTCTGAGACTAATCGTTTTTGAATTGCATACATACGTACATACGTCAGGAAAAAATCCTTTTTAAATTCATTTTAGGTCTGTTTTACAACCTGTTTTGGAGAAAAGAGAGTCTTTTATTCTGTCCCTACGTACAGATGTCGTTTAGAAAAAGCATCCAAACGGATTTGGGAATGGTGAAAATGGATATTTCCATTGAAACACGATATCACAATTTTTTCGTGATTATATTACCTTTACTTAGTAAAAGGATAAAAAAAAATCATATTACTCAGTTTTGTTATTTTTAAACCGAAGGAGTGTTAACTCGGAAGGACTATTACTCTCGAAACGGAATTTTACGTTGAATCACTCTGAACGTCTTGATAACTTTTCATATTGTTGCCACCAAATATTATCGCCCTGTATTATATTTAAAGAAATTAAATTATGAAGATGCTACATGAATGTATGCATGTTTCTCGCATTGTAAAAACAATGGGAAGTAAAGCCATTAATGTTTGAATTACATAATCCTCCACCTGAAGATGGGCGCCTGGAATCTCGAATTTTGAATTTCGAATTTACTGTATTAGCTCTTTCCTGTTTTCTAAAACTTTAACGAATTTCTATTTAACAAACTCAAAGATTTGAAAGCGAGCTATGGCAATGTTGTACGAAAAAAACATTTTTATCTCGAGCTCGTGAGAGCGTCAGTCAGAAATTCTAAAGATATGCTGTTTTTAAATATTTTGTCATATTGCTTTTAAACTGAATTTTATGTGGATTAGATGCCAGGAATATGATATTTAATAAATAAAGGTAATACAAATATTAAAAAACCCCATTTGGGCGTAATTTAAAAACTGAAAGCTTTCAAATTTTTTAAAATTTATTTTTACTTTGGTTAAGATGCTGTATAATTTTGGTCAGTAATTAATAATAACGCAATTTCGTTACGGGATCAGAAGAATTTTCTACCCTTGCTAAAATTTGAAATTCAAGTAAAAAGGTGATTTCCACAGATTCGAATAAAAAGGACGAATGTAGTTTAAAGCGATTACCTGTGAGGTAAAAAACTCCAGATTCCATAAGAAAACTGAAAGGAGGAATTTCTTAAAAAGAAGTTTGCTTCTAAGAGAAGTTTCTAAGATCTTATTTACAAATTTAAAATATGAAATTTTGGAAAATGACCTTGAAAATTCGTGGAGCTCAGTAGTTTTCCTATTGAGCGTGTTGTACTTTAAAATAGGTGACTACCTCCTACTAATTACATAATGTGTGATCTTTTATATCATGCTATTAAAATATTTCTTAAAGAGAAATTCTCATGTAGGTGATTTTTGAGCAGTCTTTTTGTTGTATTATTAAACCAGAAAATATTAAAATTTTTAAAAAAACAACTTTCCAAACGCAAGGCCTGTAAAAATACCAAATGATAAATATCACGGTAAGAATATATACAATTTTCCAAACTCTTTACAAATATAATTATTTTACAAAAGGTTTAAAAGATATTTCAAACAACAGTTAAATTATATATTTTACAAGTACACAGCCATTAAGTTCTTTTTGTGCTTTTTAAATGCTGCCTAGAACATTTTTTAAAGAATGCTTGAGATAAATTTCCAGTTTATTCGATTATTTTCCAGAGTTTCCGTCCATTAGAGTTTACATTATATATTCATTTTTGCATCTCATTATTATACTCATTAGTATTGAGTTATTACACGTGATTTTATTTTAACAGTGAAATTCATTATATGTAATAAAAATCTCTTTGGATTAATTTTAATTAAATAGAGAAGAAATATTTCAGATTACTCAGTCAGAATCCAGATTTTCTTCTTATAAATTTATGTCATGTTCTTACGAGTTTGTGAACATCAAGATAACACCAAGGGTTATAATCTATATGAAGTCTAAAACGGGCTCTTTAAAATCTATCTATAGTACTACTTTAGATTTTGGTATTATCATTTATGGAAATTTGTAAGATTCTTTTATTAGAACATGTGTTTATTACCCTTGAAAAAAGGTATTTTTCATCGGTACATATTACTTAATTTTTTCGTCTACATGGAACCCATTTAATTTTATATTTGTGGTTTTAATTTCATTCTATTATTGAGTTAATTCCCAATCTAGCAAATATATAAAAGTGTAACATAGTTAAGATTTCCAAACAAAACTCAAGACCCAAGATCACATAAATTTGGAGATGTTTTTTACTCCTTTCGTATCTATCATTTACGGAAGTAATAATTCAGCAAATGAAATTTCCAGAATATTAACGTTAAAACTATCTTTTCTATGCGCTTATGCTTCTGTAATAACAGTAATAAACGTGCTTGTTAATTATAATCTTGTTTACTCATGATTAGCTTTATAGTTAAACAAAATAGAAACAGATTTACAAAGGCATTAATTATAACGTATTACTTTGCTTCCTCCAAAGCTCAACACATTGCTATTCTAAAAGTAATTATTGATAGCTAATAATATAGAAAACACAACTAAAATTTAGGCTGATAACTCTTACTCATGTGGAGGTTTAAAAACATGTGAATGCTTGTAGTGAATATCAATGTAATCAAAATTAGATGCAGTTAAAATTCAAATCAAATACGTATATCCTTAAGTGTTGAATCTCTTTTTTCGGGAGGAGGGATATTTTTAATAAGAGATTTCGGTAGAACGAAACTAAAAAAAGTGATTAAATATATTTTGCCCGCAAAATGTTGGAAATCTTTATCCATAAAGAATGAATGATTAATCGGATGAACTTTCACATCGGAAGGTAATTCCTCATCAGTATGTTTGGTCATTCATCATGTCCTTACGACAATCTGTACCTCCGAAAAACTGAACCTGCTTACCTATTGATTTCCTTCTGAAATAATTTTCCTGCTTTTATATGAGAAATAATGTATTAGCATTATTGCAAGGCAGATATATTTTACCTTAACTTAGTGCCACTTTAAATGAAATTTGAACTTCGCACTATAGTTTTTTAATGTACTTTCTAGACGATTTTATGCTTCAGCTCAAAAGGAAGAAAAATATAGTATCATTATATTGAAATAAAATTCAGTCGCTGTTAAAAATATTTCTTTCAACTTAAATTGTAAAAGTGTGAAATAATTAAATTTTCATGATGTTACACTGGTTCATGTATGATTATATGAAATTTTAATCTCGGCATCTGACACAATTAATTCCAAGTCATAAATCTTTCAACAGTTCAACTACTGATATAGTTCGACCGTCTCAAACGCAACCTTAGCTGGCATTATGCCAAAACACATAGACTCGTCGAAAAGGGTCGTTATTAGTTGCTGCGGCTTGAAAAGTCACGTGAAAGTCTTCTCTTCTCCGGAAAGAGATATGCTGGAGGGAAAGAAAGTCCCCATCCTTCCACCCTATTTTGAGAATTATTCGGTCCGAATGGCGCATGCGTGTTTGCGCTCATGCTTGCGGATGAGGCGGTCGAACTATACTAGTATTGTAAAAGAGGGATCTAAGCATTTTTAAGGTCCTGTAACATACACATAGTAATATTCATAATTCGTGAAATGTAAGAGAATGAATACATGAACTTGTTTGATTCAGTTGCCTTTAATTTTCTTAATTCAGTACATTCAATGCGTAGATTTTAGTAAAATATCCTCATGCCCATCAGTGGTGAAGTGGATGATAAGATCTCTAAATGGTTGTCGAATCTGCTTAAAATTCCTGCGAACATTCAAGTTACTTGTGGTTTTTCTGTTTTCTTCCATCTGTCACATAAATGCGAAACAGTTTTCCTTACTTCTTCCTCCACAAATGCATCTTCCATAGGTACACTGTGAAAACAAAATCTGAAAGATTTTAGATTATAAATTACGTCCAAAGGGACTTTTTTAACATTTTGTATGTTACTTTTATTTATTAAATACCATGTTCTTAGCACTTAAATCATAAAATTCAATCCAAGAGCAATATCTCAAAATGATTTTAAATTGAGCATATCTTTAGAATTTCCGATGCATAGTCTCGCACGTTGGAGATATTTTTTTTTCTTTTACGGTACAGTGTTGTTATTCCTCGCTTTGAAATCATTAAGTTTGTTAATCAAAAATTCGTTAAAGTTTTAGAAAATATGAAATCGGTAATAAAACAAATTCCAAATTCCAAATTTGGGTTTCCAGATGCCCATATTCGGGTGGAAACATTCAGTATTCAAAATTGGATGGCTTTAAGTGCCGTTGCTTTATTACAGTGCGAGAAACATATATACATTTATGCAGATTCTTCATTATTTAATTTCTTTAAATATAATACAGGGGGATAATATTTGGTGGCAACAATTTGAAAAGTGAAACAACGCTTTTAGTGAATCCACGCGAAATGCCAAATCGAAATTAATAGTCCTTTCTGGCAAAATTGCCCCTTTGCACTAGAAAAAAACGAAACAGTTTCATATCTCTCGCTCTACTGGACCGATTGACGAAATTCAAATTGCGTTTTTCATCTCTAGAAAACGCGACTTCTGATATATATGAGATTTATATATACCACTTTTCTAACACAGGTATTTTGACACAAAATAAGCGGATTTTTTCTGAAATAATATACCAATTTTCTTTTCCATATTTCGGTTCGATGACTCAAGTTATACCTAGGTATTAAATTTTGTAATTTTTAGTAAGAAATTTATAGAAAAATTTAAAAATTTATCTTGGTGGATTTTTCTCAGTTTGCGCCAAGAGTAATTCACTTGGCAAATTTCTTATTTTAAAGGAACGTATTTTTCCTTTGTTTTTTTCTCCTTGTACACGAGAGGAAAAAAAGTCTTCGTTCATACTTTCAAATATATTTACCAAAGTTCGTAAACCACATTATCTTCATTATCGCTTATAATAAATACAGCAAATTTCAAAACGAATCAGAATGCAAATTGACGTATATCTTAGGAAATTTGAATAAAAAACACTCTAATTTTTTGCAGGTATGCTTAGAAATACTTCTACTTTAAGACGATGGAAAACAAAATATAGTTTGTAGTTCAAAATAGTTTTCGAAAAATTTATAAAATTATTTAAAAATACCAGTTTTAAAAATAAATCATAAAAATAGGCGAATTTTATTTGGAATGAACCTATATTTTGAAATTTGAAAGGAAGAATCAAATAAGTTTAATAAAAAGAGAGATATTAATAAATATATAGCAAATTCAATTAACGTTGTGGAGCTAAAATTTTGCTAGCTAATTGTTTAGTGCGATTTTTACAAATCTTGGCAGTTTGCCATAATTTGAGTCATAAAATCCAAATATGGAAAAAGATTGGATGTCATGAAAAGTCCAATTTTATGTCAAAATACCTATATAAGAACAATGCTATATATAAATCTAATACATATCCTAAGTCGTGCTTTCGAGACATGAAAATCGCAAGTTGAATTCCATCAATCGGCCCAGTAGAACAGAAGATATAGAAGTGTCCCCCCTCTTTCTTCGCGATGTACATGGCATTCGCTTACATTTTCGTAATTAGTTAAACAACCAGTTGTATGCAATTGCCTTATAAGGTATTTTCCTTCTCCTTTCCGCATGCCTTCGAGATGTAATTTGAAGCATACAAATGCATACAGGAGAGGTTCAGAGTTCGAGTCTCGGCGAGGGTGCTGCACATGTTTCCCGTTTCCTGCATCGATAGTCTTAATGACTCTACATTTGGCAGCGAGCACGAGGTTATGTAAGATATTGTTTCACTCTTACCTGCATGCTATTTTGGTGTAATTGGAAGCATACTCGACGCGTATAGGAGAGGTCCAGGGTTTGAGTCTGGGCGAGGACATTGCAAATTTTTTCGCATCTCTTCCATCGATAATGCTATAGCGTATCTATTTTTGCCTTGTCTTTCGCTAAGCTACGAAGTTTGGTTTAAAATCAACAGTCACCAAGAAACATTTCCAAGTTTTATTTTTGCCATGTGCTTTTTGCTTTAGTTTAGCCACATAGCTCACATCAGAAGTATGAACATACATTTTCTGTTAAAAGGCAAACCCATTCCTTATGCTGTTACTCTGAGTTGAAATCTTTCTGGACGTCTTATAAGTACGTAAATATACGTAAAACGTAAATACGTAAAGTAATATACGTAAAACGCATGATTCCTTGATAAAAGGAAACATGCGTTTCACCAGTAATAATTATATAATCAGCGACAAGAATCATTGCTGAAATGATATTTAAATTAGCTTTATTAGCTGAATAAAAAGAATGGCTAAAATTATGTTTAAATTAGCTTTCTTAGTTAAGAACTTAATGATGAGAGTTTAACGACTTTTGCATCTTTAATTAAAGTTTTGCAACTTTTATTGATGCTTTTTGTTTTTATTCTGATTATACTTATCATTTTGATGTTACCAGTTTCATTAGATTTCCAGCTGTTGTTACTACTAATTTTGAGGCTAACACTCACTTATAAGTGTAAAATCAGTCCCTTTCCCCAGACATCTTAATAGGAGTAAAGGTTAGTAATAGTTGTAGAGATTTTATGCGAAACTGTTGATTTGGAGAGCAAATTCCGGCAAAATATATTCCAATCTAAGGTTCA
The DNA here is from genome assembly GCA_000611955.2 of Stegodyphus mimosarum. NCBI lineage: Eukaryota > Metazoa > Arthropoda > Arachnida > Araneae > Eresidae > Stegodyphus > Stegodyphus mimosarum. The sequence continues at coordinate 387,541 of KK122094.1, read as the reverse complement.
CTTTTGATTACAGTTTTACATTGGAGAGTATCTTTTATATATATTATAAACAAATGTTGTTATTGTTGTTTACGTATGAGTTTTTAAATCCAAACTCAAAAGTGGAAGCATTTCATTTATATAGACTAAATGTATTATACTAAGAGTAATTAGGTAGAAGAACTGGAATTAGAATTTATAATAGCGTCTCTTTAAAGAGGAATTCTTGAAAGGGCATGAATCCTCTCCACCGTAGTGAGCTCAAAAGCAGGACACATCTCAATGTGTGAAGCGAACTGTCTAGAAGATCCCAGCCATAACAAACAGTTAATGTAAACATATTCTCACCGGATCTCCTGAAGTTATAAGTGTAATTATGTTAATTATGTTCGCTAATTATGTAAATCATGTTCGAACAGCTCACTAAATTAAAGGTTAGATATCTTATCCCTGGGAAGAAGCCCTGAGCCCGAAGATCTGTTTAGAATTAAATATCTTCTTTGGTCACTTTTCTCAAGTTGAAATATTTAATAAATACTTACCCATAATTTTAAAAAAATGCATATTCTTACACAAAAGAGCACACGCAGTTTTGTGTAACACACGTTTTTAATTTAGTTATTTTTTTTGCCCCGATGTCCAAAAACTACAAAAATGGGGCTGAAGTGCACAATTTATGAGAACACTTAGTCCGAAATATTAGAAATGTTTTAGGGAAAAATAAATTCCACGTCAATCGATAATATAACCAAAATTCCGAAATTCATAGCCACCCCCTCCATGATGCATACTTGAGAAATTCTTTGTTGTCAGTTATGTGTCAGTTAACAGATTACATCTACTCAGAACACGAAGTTACTCTATAGTTCAGTGGATCGCAACTTTCCACGGAAGCATGAACCACAAAATTACAAAATTTCTCACCCAGCCTCTATACTTCTGCCCCGAACATTAAACATCCCATCGAGGCTCATTCCATATGACTTTTAAATAATTACCCACATTTTTAACAGCCCCATTCCGGGTACGGGGCGATATATCACGTGACTTATAGGGATCTCGTGCACTAATCCCCAGTCCATGTGGATTCTGTATTCAGAAAGAGCTGCGTCCGTTTTTTAGCGTCGTATTTTTTCATTCCGGCAGCCATTAAAGTCTCGGTTTCGATGAATTACGATTATAATTTGGCGCTTCACTGCGCCATAAAAGACGGTATGAATTAGGTATCGAATGTCGGAAGCCTCACCTGCAGTTGGGATGTTAAAAGAACAGAGCTTTAAATCTGAAATAGGTGACTATAGTGGTAAACATGACGATTAACCTACGTTATTAAAATTCCGAAGGAAAGACTCCGTTTTGAAAAAAAGCGGTGCTTTGAGTTGTTGTAAGCAGTTTGTAGCACGAAACGGAAAGAGTTAATTTTCCTTATCGCATGTTGGCCTAAGCCTCGTTTAGTATATTATATAACCGTGCTATACATGACGGTATTCTTGGCTACACGCTTTGCGATATGTATTATTAGTGTAGAATATAATTATTTGGCAACGTAATGCTGTTCATAGAGTAATAGATAGGTAATAAATCGTGTTTATACCATTTCTGAATACGTGTTTTGCATAAAGAGGAAATTCAAGTAGAGAGCGGAATATTTATACCGCCAGTCTGGTATTAATTACCATCGGTAATAATAGTTAAGAAACAACAGTAAATATAATTTTTCACAGGCAGTGCATATGCTAGTTTGTTTTAAGTATATACCTCAAGAAATTAGCAGAATAACGTTACTCATACATCTGTTCTTCTTTGCATAACGTGGTTATATTTCAAAATGGCGATTTCAGGCATGATCATGATCATCGATTTTGATCCATGTGTACAAATTTGCTCCAATTTAAAATAGCCGTAAATGTCCTTTCTTATTGTTTTTAGTTATTGACAATATATGAATTGCTTAATGTTGGAAAACAGCGTTCTTCAAGATGTTTGACAAATGTGATTACGAGCTTTGAATATTTTACATATTGATTCTAGACACGTATTTCCAATTATAAAGTTTCTCAAATAAAATAGATATTTCTGTGAATACACATTGAGGACTGAGTATGGAAAAGTTGTGTAAGTTGAACACATAAATTTTTTTATGATCGCAACAGATAAAACATTTCAAATTATTAAGGTGTTTATTACATTTTCAATAAGGCAAATTCGTAAAGGATCTATACCACCACAGTTATATTCGATAAAGAATTATTGATTTAGATAATTTTTTGCCTATTAGATACTGAAATTTCATATTTCTTAATCTAAAATAAAAAGCGTTAAAAATTGCTCGTTTTGGAAATTATTCCCTCCGCATTCGGTAGCGCACCATTTTTGTTTCCTTGTACGAAGTGAAAAGGAAGTATTGCAATCGCGAAAAACTTTGGGTATCATATTTTGACAAAATTATCTATTTTGACCGCTATCGAATGCAATTTAACGATATCTGAACGTAAGGACAGAACAAAGGACACTTTTTTCCCCAAAAGAATTATAAAACTGTTTTAAAATAGATTCTGAAGAGATTTTTTCCGTGACGTCTATGCGTACGCATGTATGTATGTATCTCGCATAAGTCAAAAACGAGTAGCCTCAGAACGATGAAATTTTGTGTATAGGACTGCTATAACATGTAGATGGACACTTCTTATTTTGGTGGCAAGTGGCAATCGACCACACCAAAAGTATATAAATATATGTACGTGTATATCCATTCTGTTTCTCGGTTCAGTAGCTCAACTTCTCTATCCTTATATGTTTGTAAATTGTGCGTTTTTTGCCTTAAAACTGTTTGAATTCTGTTGTTGTTATCTTCCGATTAAGGTTTTTATGCCTTTAGTTAACCTGCATGTTATAATTGCAGAATTATCAACAATTTAAAAGTTGTTTAAGTCGGCTAAGCCTAATTATTTAATCATAGCTGCCATATTTGTTTACAACTGAACTTAGCAGAATAGTTGCTTTGTTGCCAATCTAGAGAAAGTAAGTTTCTCAACAACAAAGATAACGCCTTCTTTTATTATTGCAAATTAAAACATGCTTAATACGTTCTGGAATTTATTCAAGGAAATAAGTGTTTAAGATTTGCTTCGTATTTTTTAATATAGATATTTTGAGTTTTTATGAATTTTCGCCTTTTTGCGAAGTGAGAACTGAATTAATTGAATGAGAAATACTGAATCGTCTGTGAAAACCTGTTTCTTTTTTTTTTAAAATTTTTTTTATACATAGCTTTCGATTTATCATAGTATTGGATAAAACACGCGGCAACGATTAGAGGAATCTTCAGATGATATAAAGTTTGTGCATTCTGACTTATAAAATGAATGAGATGTAACTCTGTTAAGCGAACCTAGCGCCAGAGTGCCGCTATGGTAAATAAATATAGTGAATTTTGAAGAGTGCATTTATTCTATTGTGGTTTATGCGCTATCGACGAAGTAGATTTAATTCAATTCAATACGTTTAAATGAATTTCAAGAAAATGTGTATAATTTACTATTCCGAACAAGGAAGTCATGAGGTGTATATATCAGATTTTGTTCTACAGAATTTGCATACTATGCTGTACAATTTTTCAGGAGGGTTGACCTATGGAACCATTAATTAATTGTATCTGTATGGAACTTACAGATAAATTATACCAGTTAATACTTATGAAAACATAATGGATATTTTACTGATGTAATTTTTTGGTTTAAAAGACTCATATAAAACCTAGATTTTATGCTTGGAAAACTAGTCTAACAGTAGTTGTGAAATTCGTTTCAAAAAGGCACTTGTTTTATTTTCAGAAATTCTGTATTTGGGCTGTGTACTTTTGTTTATGAATGTTAGTTTATGGTAAATTTTTTCACGTGAGGTGCAAAAATAAACGTTTTCGACAAATTTTACCTCTTTATTTTCATAAAGGCAAGAAAACGGCTGAAGCTCACAAAGCGTATGTGAAGCTGATGGGGCTGATTGCTGATTTCTGACGCACGTGTCAGAAATGGCTTAAAACATTTCATTCTGGTGATATTTTACCTGAAGAAGATCAGCGTTCTGGCCGATCTGATGAAAATGGTGATGACAAAAATAAAGCCAAAATTGAATTGAATCATCATATAACTGTATGAAATTTTAAATGTATCACACGCAACAACCAAAAGTCACGTAAGATGCCTTGGTCTCTCCAATAAGCTCCACAATCAGGTTCCGCATGAATTGAAAGAAATTCATTTAACACGATGAATCAACATTTGCAATACGCATTTCAAACGTAATGCATTCACCCGCTTTTGAAACTCATTACACTAGTGATGAAAAATAGACCCTATACAATAAAATTAATAGAAAAAGATGGCGCAAAACTTCTTAAAAGGTGAAAAGTTCACTAATAATGATGACCTCAAATTGAACTTTATTGAGTTTTTGCCGATAAAGATCATAAGTTTTATGAGTACAGAGTCATGAAGTTATCAGAATGATGGCAAAAAGTTACCGAACAGAATGGAAGATATTTAACTGATTAAAAAGTCAAGTTTTATATAGAAAAAATTCAAAAAATATAGTTGTATTTCACTTTACCGAATTTACCAAAAACCAGAAATTTCTTTCTTATTAAATCTATATTTAGAAAGATAAAACTTTCAACCAGTTTTTACTACTTTTATAAACAACCTGTTTATAAATGTTAAATTGGTTAAGATTATTTATCACTGCAAACAACCAAAGATTATCTGTTTTAAAGTAGATTCAACGTGTGGGATACTAAGTCGTAAAATCGTTGTATAAGATAGATACATAATTATATAATATTACAATTATTATTCAAATACCAGGAACTAAATTTGGAGGTGTCTAATTGTTCATTTGTTTTATACGTTTGGCATTTAACTAAAAATTATTAATAATTTTATTTTGCCACGAGTAGGTGGAAAAAAAGAAGAAACAATTGATAGGATTAAAAGATATAACAAACAATTCCGAAATTAAAAATTTTAAAATTCCAGTTTTATTTTCTGTTAATTTCAGACATGAAAGTTAATGCATTTTGATAGACATGATTTTAAACTACTTTTCCAAATAATACAATGAAACTCTTTAAAATCGGTAAAAATAATACAAAAGAATAAGAATAAGAACCTATATAAGAATATGTATAAAATAATCTATATGAAAATAACTTCATAAGAATCAATATAAATTTTAAAAAATGGGTACTATATTTCGAGTAACGTTTTTAGTTGAATGAACTATGTTGATTAATTCCGCTTAGAGTCATGTTAATCTAGTGCTCAATTTTTCTAATTATGTAAGTTGTTGTTGCAACAAGAAGTATAGAAAATAATATGAAAAATACATATGCTGTAATTAAAATATATAACTTAGCTTTTCTATACAATTATCATAAGGGATCGAACGGCATTTACAAGAATTCAGTTGATTAGAGATTGTATTTACAAGAATAAGTCCTTTGTAGGCATTTCTTCCATATTTTAATTTTTTTTATTTGCAGGCTTTACTCATGAAATCTTTCATCTGATTATTTTACTAAAATATGTTCGTAAATAACAAGTCCCATAGAAAGCGTTTGAATCTGTTGATATGAAAATGTTAAATCTAAAGTAATTGGCACGTACCAAGGTTTGTTGTCTAAGCGTTCTTTAACTAAAGATGAGTGTTAATAAATTAGAAATTTCTATGTCAGCTAGGGAATTGAAAAATAAAATTGTTTTTATTCAGAACAAGCAGGTAATACAATTTCGATGACTCAAGATTTATGCAAGGATTAGCCTTCTTTCAAGCAACGTGTTGTTTAATACAAGCATCCAATGAATATATTAAGTTATATCGATATAATTAGTAATACATAATCTGAAAGCTACATAAAGTAACAACTGATCTTTCTTTTCTCATGTTTAAGTATGATGTGTTAAAATATAAGCTGACAAATACAATGTGTGGCAGAGAAAGACGCATTCCAAAAGCAAGATAAAAGTAAAATTCGTTCAAATATTGGCATAATTTAGAGGTTGGAGACAGCTCTGTTTCAACGTTTAATAACTGTGTTCAGTTATTCTTCAAGATGTTAAAGAAATGAAAACTTATTTTTCATTTTAGAAGGCGACCGGTGCACCAGTTCTCAGAAACATTTTTTCTAAATATGACATTCATCGTTTTTCCAAAATTTCCGGAGGTATATTGGTACAGTTTCTAGAGAAAAAACGTGTGCCAATTTTTGACCATACTCTATATTGGCTCAGCTTGGCGCCGAGTTACTTTTCCCCACCAAAATCAGACTTCTCATGAAAGGTCAAAGCTATCGTGGTATAACCGACGTTCAAGCCGCAGGTTTCAAGCTACATTGAAGCCACAGGACGCAAGTTGAACAACATACAAGTTAAAGACTTTTCTGAGTTTCATATGGTTGTATGAAAGTTCTGGGCGTTGTACTCAGATGCGGGGGGAGAGACTATGTAGAACACTCGAAGCATTAAAACTTAAGTTTATTAAACTCTTAACTTTTCTCTAGCTTTCATCGATTCCAGTCTTGGACCGTTTTGGACAGACGTTGTACTACAGAAATCACAATTTTTTCTCTTAATTCACTTAAGTAATAGTTGCGTCAGCGTAACTCAGGAAGCCTGACTAACCTCTTATCTCAATACATCATCATTTACCTCCAAACAAAATGAGTAACTTTTGAATAGTTTATTTCTCCATATGACACTGTGTAAGCTTAAATTTTCTTTTAATCTCAATAAAACTTTTTTTTTTGAATTTATTCATTGATTTTTCTCCATGTGCTATGTTCATTTCAAAAGTCAGTGATTATTACAGATTTTGGAGCTGAAACATGACACAGCAACAAAGGGTATCTCCGGGATTACAACCACCACGGATCTTTCACTTGCTCGGTGGATGTGCTAACCACTTAAACTACGGCAACTAGACTGTACAATGTAATAATTCCTCACAATCTTCCCCACTTAAAGAACGGAAACTGGGGAAAGACATGAAGGTTAATCGATGAAATCTAAGTTATGACGAATTATCGTGTACCATATTTTAATATGGAATTCACTAAAAGGCTTTTGAAAGCAGTAAACATGACCCACTGTGTTCAAGCTCAGATTCGAACCAGAGAATTTTCATTTACTAACTGGACTTGTTAACTTACACCACTAAAGTACATATAAGGAATTGCGATAATTCAATAGACTATAATTTTAAAGCCAGAATAATGTAACGTATTGAACTTTTATATGAAAATACAGTTTCGCAATTGATAAGGTTTCTTCTAACTCCAGTTACTTTACAACGACACCTAATTCTCTATGTTTTGCAATTTTGTATTCCTCCATCAATATTATTTTAACCTTCAAATTTAAGAGGATATCTTATAAGGAAAAAGTACTGTAGCACACGTCTCATTACTATCCCATTTCTATGTCCACATGTGTCCTATCGTATTACTATGTAAAAGTAGTAAAACTAAATTAACAAAATGTTAGAAAGCTGTTAAACTTTTAAAATTTGCTTATAGTGTGAAATTAATTCACGGTAATTCTAGTTCTTCTGGGATGCAAAGGTATATATATATGTATGTATATATAGTCAATTAGTTGTATATCCTAGTTACTTCAGATTTCCCAAAGGCTAACTGTGAACTTACAAGATAGATGTGTGCTATTAAAATATAAATAATTTCCCGGAAAATAATTCTACTTTTCCTTAGAATAGTAAAGTCTTGAACAGCTATTTACTGCTATATGCGAATGTAAATTCTCCAGAAAGAGCTTACTGTCGCATAATCAGTAAAGTTAGCTCACAAAAACAGTATGATAAACTCAATATATTGCTAAATTTTATTTCAACAAACGCTTGATAATTGGAAATGGAAATCATGATAGTCACGTAGCGTTTTAGGAGACTTGTCAACATAATCCTAGTAAGAACAAAGCTTCGTATAATACAAAAAAATTTAATACACTTCCCATAAACCCTTCTGTAACATGATTTCGAGCCGAACTTCTTAAATCATGTCGAACGCTCAACGTTAATCAGAGCTTTTCTTGACAGCCCATTTTAAGGGTAGTAAATACTTCCCCCGGCAAGCCCTTACATACTTTTAATGAGGACTCAGATGTCATAGAGGGGTAAGTTTTAACGACACAGTCTCTTTTAGAATGTAGAAGAGGGCAGGAAACACTGTCTTTATTGCCTAGATACACTTGTCCGAAGTTTATGTAATGAGTTTGGTTCCTTTGTACGCATTCTATTCTCGATAGCCGTAGTTATTTGAGAGACTACCCGTTTAGGATTACTGGCTTTAGAAGTTGTTTACCGATTTTCTATTGCTGGTGTAGTAGCTCATTTAAAGGCTGGCTGAATTATTCTCTATGCGACATAGTTGTTATAAATGTGTATCTTACCAGAGATCCAGAAAATCTAGAGTTTAGATTTGTGTAGGTATCCTAGACCAAATTTAGCTCTTCTATAGACCTGTGATATTATATAAGTATGTAGGGCCCCTAATACAACGCAACGTAATATCTGTACAGTATAGCATATTATACTAATAAGATAACCATTATGAAGTATAATGTAACATGACATAACATAAAATAATATATTATAACACAACAATACACAGCATAGTGTAATATTATATAGTTTCATATAACATAACAAAGTGTAATATAATATAATATACAACGTAACACTTTAGAGTCAGTAGATTAATTTGAAGGTGAAACCAAGGAAAATTAATAAAATCTACGAAACTTTGAGCCAGACCAGCTTCTAAGTACGCTGCTTGGTACGTGGTAATGAAGGAGAAAATTCTCTTAGCATAGCATAGCGTACCGTAATATAGTACGATATAAATATTGCACAGTATACCGCAACACAAGACAACTTAATATAATATAACATAACATAATATGATATAACTGCAAAATAGATATAGGTGAAGGATAATACTTATTATCAATCTATGAAGTTATTTTAAGTCTATATTTGCTTAGTTTAAGATACAGGCTTCCCACACTTTATTCCCTTTTGAAAATTATGAAAAATAGAGGAAATACATATATATATATATATAACATTTTCTTTTTTAAAGACTCAAAAGGCTATTAATCGCAATACGCGAATTTGCGTTGACTCACTTTAATGCAGTGCTTGGCTTTGCAACAAATGTAAGATATTCATCTTTCAAATTTAATCTGTCTGCTATTGATGAATAAACTAAGTTGTTTAAAAGAAATAGATGAAATTCTTAAGAATATTATTTTTTAACTTTGAATTTGATTTATTTAAATAAAAATGTATGTAATTCACTATGTAGCTAATTAAAGCATTTTAATATTTTTGTAGAATTACTTTATATGTCTTCTCAAAGACACAAAAGCTATGTAACGTTATCATGTTGGTCTAAATGTATATTCATTTATTGTCCTATAAAATGTTTTGCTATCCAGCCATTGTATTGAAAATCCTTCCTTATAAATATTATTTAACTTTAAAAAAGCCCATTTGGGCGAACATTAAAATCAGAACACTCTTACAGTTTCTTAATTATTATTTATTATTTACTAATACATATATATATCGAATAAAATCAAACCTTTTTCTAACTTTATTCTTTTTTGTTTTAACAAATGTATATTTTTTATGCATTTAATTTTTTTTTGAATTTTAAACACCATATTTTGAATATAACTTAATGCTGAATCAAAGTCATTGCACACACTTTAATTTTACTCAAGACAGACGATTGATAAGCAAATTAATGCCACAATAAAGTTTTACAATTGAGAATCCTCACAAGTTACAGAAGTAATACGTAAACATAAAATATTAGAAATGCATTCTGCCATTCAATATGTTACTGGCAAATTGTGCTTTAATTGGTCGTTACTTTATGCAAATGAAATCATTTAATACTTTCAAAGAGCTCAGGTATTAACAAAATATTTTAAATATAGTTTTTAGATAAAATCTATTTTATTCCTTACTTTCAAAATTAATTACAGGCAGCCAGTTAAAAGTATGGACACTTTTTGTGGTTTTTATTTTAATTGGAGTACAGTTTCATATTTATGGATTATTCTGTATCATTTTTTACAACGGAAATGCATTAGGAATGGGGATTCATTTGTTACAGTTCAACAGTACTACTTTTACATTTAAATGTATATTACATATCATTTGTAATTTTTCTATCTTAATATTTTTATACTTTTGCCTTTAGGGATAGAGATAAAAACATAAACATTAAGCTTTATTTTTGCTGGATAAAAACAAGAGATTAGAAATTAATACTTTTCGTACTCTCTAGGGCTTCATTAATCTGCTCTGTAGTCTCAACTATAAAATTCGACGAAGGATTATCGAATAATTAATACTGAGAAAATGGATTATGAAATCCTCTAAATTTTAGCCGACGTTTCTTTAAATAGATTCATACAATATTCATTTACCTATTATAAAATAAAAATTCTAATTTTGCGCGAATATTTATAAAATCAAGATATCTATTCAGACGAAAAGACAGAATAATTCTTGCTTCCGAAAATGAAATGTCACAGGATTCAATAAAACACTTTTCTCTAACCACCATATTTTCCTAAGAATGAGTAAATAAAAATGAGCTTGAGGTTTTCAGTTCAGGAAAATAGACATGTTAATTATTTTATAGTTTGCTTCTAAGTTATAGTTTGTGATAATGTGACTCAAGTTTAAATTTTAAGAACCGGTTTTATTGATGACTGTGTAGAACCCTATGTGAAATAAGCAACTATTTTCTTTTATATTAGAAATATTTATATAAACCGTTTCGTGAATATTAAAAGTATATTACTTCATTTACAAATAAGTTAACTCTTAACAGCTGAAATCTGATACCTCCTCCCAAATAAAAAAAATTATATCAATTTTAAAGAATAAAAAATGCCCTGAAAGAATTCAGGTTTTAACATCGCTGAAGAGAGTTTGTTACGGTTTTTTTACAGTTCTAAGCTCCCAATTTACCAGCTTGGTCTTGGTCTCACTCCTGCTAATACATTTTTTTTTTTTTGCGTGGGGAGGGGACTTGTTAACTTATTATTAAACTTTGTTTTCTTGACACTTGCGCACATAAAAGTCAACAGTAAAATCACAATTTGAGTAAATTCAAGGGGAAAAAATTTAAAAGCAATATATTGTTAGAATTATTGATAGAGTGTTACATGTTCGCATACTTTTTTTACTTTTTCACTTTTTCCTCAGTTCGTCATACCAATGTTCAATTTTCGTAACAAAATGACCTACACTATTTTCTCCTTTTATTAATAATCATTACTTTCTTCACCCTTACACTATATAACATTGCACAGTAAAACCGAAAAATTTTTAAAAGCAGCATATCTTGTATAATTTCAAATACAGTTTGAAGTGTTGCTATTAATTTATAGTCAGTCTTTTCTAGGTTCATCATATCAATCCTCAGTTTTCTTAGTAAGATAACTTATGCAATATTTTGTCTTTTTACTACTAGTTAGCCCAAATTTTGCTTTGGTATTTTGTGTTGAAGGCGTTAAATGTTGGTTCACTTTTCAAATGGTTGGCACCAAATATTATAGCTCTCTACTATATTTAAAGAAATTAAACAATCAAGAATCTGCATAAATGTATACACGTTTCTCGCATTGTGATAAAACGACGTTATCTAGAGCCATCCAATATTGAATAACGTACGTCTCCACCCGAATATGGGCATCTGGAAGCCCAAATTTGAAATTTGGAATTTGTTTTATTATCTATTACATATTTTCTAAAACTTTAACGAATTTTTGATTAACAAACGCAACGATTTCAAAGCGAGCGATGGCAACACTGTAAGAAAAGTAAACGTTTTCATCTCCAGCGCGCGAGATTGTGTATCTGTACGTAAATTCTCAAGATATGCTCATTTTAAAATTATTTTGCGACATTGCTGTTGAACTGAATTTTATGGTTGAAGTACGAAGAGTATGATACTTAATAAACAAAAGTAACCCACAAAACGTTAAAAAAAAAGCCCCTTCGGGGGTAATATAAAATCTGAAACCTATCAGATTTTTTAACTTTATCTTCTTTTTAACGTTGTAATTAATTTATTAATTAATAATTAATTTTTTAACTTTATTTATTACACATTCAGTTGCTCCGTGTTTATTCCAAACAAAATCCAACAGCAAAACCAGAACGACATACTATTTTTAAGTATTATTTAAATGTGGTATATCTTTAAAATTCCTAATAGAGTGTTAAATGTTGCCATACCTATTTTTACATTCGTTATATTAATTCTTCAATGTACGGCTATAATATTTGGTGGCAATGTCTTTTTATTTCGAAAGTTATACAACACAAAGCGATAGAAGCAAAAAATTTATGATCGAGAATAATATTATCTCTAATCCTAAAACCAAATATGTATCAACAATGTTTTCATTATTTCACAAAATTAACTTTCCTTCCTTTTAGCTAAACTACATTCTCGTAAGATATTTGATGATAATAAGTTTAATTATTGATAAATTATATGTTATTTCTTGTTAAAATTAATAATCTGAACTTTATTTTTATCTAACTTTTCTAAATACGTTGATTTAATAATTAATTCCTTTAAAATTAGTTTCAATTAATTAATCAAATAACGTTTTCCCTGTACAGGGCAATTCAGCATAACATTGTTGAGATTCAAATATTTATAATTTTAAAAATTAAAGGCAGAACGAAAATTCTGTACTAATGTAAAAAGGAAATGTCTAAGTTTTACGCATAAAATGTTCAGTAGGATTTCTTTTAGTTGCATATACAATGTAAGGGTGATATTCAAATTCTTAGCTATCACTTTTCAATAAGTAATGGTAATTGTTTCTTAAGTAAGCAGAGATGTGTTTGTTAGGTTCATTTCATCTGGTGGCCTTAGATGACCTAAATAACTTATCGTTCGCATACGTTCATGATATCGCAGGGATAAATACCTGAAGATCTAGAATCCGGGTTACTTAAAATCAAGTCATCTAACCCATAGCGTCCACCCGACATACAAATGACATTATTAAAGTGATGAAAGAACTTTAAATGGCAGACTAGGTTTTGCTGTGGCATATATACTTAAACATGGCACGGGATCGGATAATTCTTGTTGAAATATTCATCATTTTACATATAACGATATGTCATATTTAAATGATGTACGCTGTTTATAATAAAATTATTTTTTGTGCAGTTATAATTATATTTGATTTAGACCTTGACATGTGCTAGATGACAGGCAAAATTTACGTAAGACTTAGTTTGAAAGACACTACCTGAATTTCATATCGTATTACTTTTTTTTCTATGAAATGCATGAAAATTTTTTTCCATAAAAATATTTCTTTTAAGACAAATTACCATCAGTTTTATTTAAAATATAAAATCATATTTTTTAAGATTTCAGAAGCAAACGTCATATTGCGGATAGTCTTCGTGAAGCTTTGGTATTTCGAGTGAAATATTTATAAGAAGAAGTATGCTATCGTGTTAACAGCAATATAAAAGATATTTATAGTAAATGACCCAAGTAATATATCAGCACAATATGTAATATATATTAACATATCAGCATAAATAAATTTTGTTTATTTAATAAATGCCCCCTTATCAAGAAAACAGTTGTTACTTGACCTCTCTTTAAATAATCCATATAATGAAGGAAACTGAAATTCGAAAAGGTAAGCGTGGAAATAGTATGTACACAATAATGCAGAGTACAATAGTTATTTGCAGAACAATACGACCGTGGTTTGGATTCGAAATTTATTTTCGTTGTGTTTGTAGAGACGTGAAAAATGAGCAATGCCCTCGACGGGACTTGAACCTCGGATCTCCTGAATGCGCACCGCGTGTGCTTACCATTACACTACGAAGGCATGCTAAGAAGGCGGGAGAAATACCTTATATCTTTACTAATCTGTCTCAGATGAAAATAACGTGTTTTATTATATATAAGAGTGCAATTATTAGCACAATCAAATAACATATTAGCATAATAGAATCATAACGATATGCATTTTTGCATGCATTTCAAACTCTATAACTTGATTTTTTAAAACTATATTACTGTATTTAGATAAAGCGAAAGACTAATTTAAAAAGACTTTTTTATTGAAGAAATTTCGCTTAGATTCTGATTCAGGAAAGGAAGTCTAAAATTCTCATACACAATTAATTTTAATATATATTTTTTTTCTAATTCTTCAAGTTTTTTGCAAATGTGCTTGCTCTTTACGTACTTGTTTAGATTTTTGTGTTTGGTTTCATTGTTCTATAAATTTACGTCGACTTAACTATATAGCTAATTTATATAATTTTTGTTAGTTCATTAAAATATATACGCATGATATAATTGAAAGCTGAAAATTGGCACGTTAAAATACTATAGAGCTCTATTGAGCGATAGTAAAAGCACTATGCTTACATAAATCGTCATTCTACACGCAAAATTTAAGCATTATGCATTGGTACATGAACGCAGAACTCTACGATATGCATTTTATTCACGCTGCTCAAAGGAGGAATTAAGGAAACTTACTCGGTACATCCTTTCAGTCGTTGCTCCATTTTATCCGCAACCTCGTAGATAAAATGTATTTTGTGTTTCATGTGAGTTCGCAGCCAGTATTCTCAAAATTTCCCGCGTTCTGTATGAGCATACTTATCCCTCGAAAACGCGCTGAATGACGATTTACGCCAGGAGAATGATTTTATCTGCCATGGAATGAGCTAATTCTGCACGCATATTCCACTACAAAATCTGCTTCCTTCAGTCTTCTTTACTTGCCTTAAAATGTTTGACAGATACTTTTGAGTTACTCTATGTAGTAAATTCACGAAAATATATATTTCACTGAAATATAGTTCGCTATGTAAATATAGAGCTAATTAAACGCAATATATTTACAGAATGTTGCATACAGTTTGCTTGCTGGAACTTTTTTAATGTGCAAATTAATGAAATGTAAATATTTAGTAACAGAACTGCTACTGCTAAAAACTACTATTTACTACCAATTTTGCTACTAAGAAAGCAAATTTTTGAGCCACTTCTAAGCAAAAAATCAGATACTCATTTTAAAGCGTTATAATTATTGGTAAATAAGCAATGTCATACTTCACTGCTTAACAATGAATAAAATATACCTCTTCCTGTTTTTAAAAGCACTTCATCTATTTTTATTTTTTTTAAATCTGTACTCTTCTTAAGTTTATTCGAAATTTTAAAGCCATTTTCTCAATTTTCTGTCTATAATTAGTCATTGTATTGGCAACACCAGTCAGTGTCCTCTATAGTATGCATTTAATTAATATTGGAAATCGTTTGATGGTCTTGAATCCTAATACTGGTGTCACATAATATGCCCAGGCCGTAGTAACCATTCGGACACTACTATCTTCCCATCTGCGAAGATAATGGCATAACTCCTGATCATCGCTCCGTAATTGGACCTGATACCTACCTCTCACCATCATTACTTAACCAATGATAGTATGTCCGCTATCATAGTTTCAGGTTGTTACACGAAGTGGTCGGCATTGGATGAAATGTCACATCAGGGCTACCCTAACTCCGAATAAATATTTACACTAGTCTAGAAGTGTAACCTTAGTTTGAAAGCTGGAACCTTCGCCAGTGCCGTGTTTCTAATTAAAACTCGGGGCTGCATATTCATCAGCGTGCATTCATACAGCCCCATGCATAATGAACATGCATAAACTGCTTCATCTAGAGAGGCGCGCCAATTTACAAAAGATGTAATACCACTCCGAACTGATAAGTCTTGAGACACCCGAGCCTCGACGGCCGCTTTAAGGTAAGCGAGATACATTTACGGGGGCAAAATTATGCAAATGAGGTGAATAATTCGGCGTCTCGTAATGAATATTAACGGCTTCTCTTAATGACTCGGGTCACTGTTGATACGAAATTTGGGATGGTGTCCCAGGTTTGAGGCAATGGATTTTGGTGAGAAATATACTGACCCTTCCATCTTTGACCACGATGACACCTTGGGGGGTATTTGTATCACAGTGTAATTGGTGGAGTGAATCAAATAGATAGAATATTATGGAGGACTGAGAAGAGGTTGTTCCAGTCAGTATAAATTCCTTCATTCGGTACATACGGAACGGCAAAATATAATGCAAAATTTCAGTTTAAAATGGAAAATTATCTAGGTTTTGATGTACAGTTTAATTGGCTTAATATCTTTACACAAAAAGAAAAAACCAAAAGTTTTTTCTCCCGCCTTCGTAGTGTACTGGTCAGCACGTTCGACGTGTATTCTAAAGGTCCGTGGTTCGAGTTCCGGCTAGGGCACTGCTCATTTTTCAGGTCTTCTGCTTAAAAATAACTTAGTTTCTCTACATTGGCGCCCGAACTAAAAAGGATGGTGGATGATGATTCTCCACCACCAGCATTTGGCGATTGGGTCTCCTAATCCCCAGTCGCCCTTTAAAAGGGAGAGTATATAAGGTATTTCTCACGCCTTCTTGGCATGCCTTCGTGGTGTAGTGGTCAGCACGCTCGGCGCGTATTCGAGAGATCATTACAACTTACATATAATTTTAAAACAATTGAATTTAGTTTAATTTTTCAAATAACTGGAACGCAAGCTATTACCAGCAGTAACTGGATGACAATCAGCAGTTTTTATATAATTCAGTTTTCAGAAGCACTGAAGTCAGTTGATCAAAAAGAAAATAAGTACAAAAATGCATATAACTTATGAATTAAGAACGTAAAATTTCTGCCCTTAAATTAATGAAATATATGCATGTATTATTACGACTTTCATAAGATTAATACACAGTACAACACCCGTATAAATGTGTGAATATAAAGGATTTCTACTGCATCATTAAAGTATTCTACCACTGAAAGCGAGTATGAGCTTCCTTCTAGCAAACAGTGTTATTGACTCAATTCTAAATTCTGTCAGCAACTGTTATTATTGTCTGGCCAAATTTTATTTCGTTAGAAGCGGTTTGGTAGTATTAAAGTATGTAAATTTCTCTCTGTATATACAGTAGCGAGTTTTCGTTACAAGGTCCTATTCGAAGAATTTAAAAGAGGGCATATAATTCGAGATTGGAATGTATATATCGTTTAGCAGTTTGCATTAACGGCGCAAATATTCCCTAGAAATTGAAGAAAAAGAACAATTAGATTTAAACTCCAGATTTGATTTTTAAAATTAGCTGCAGCTTATTATATTAATGAATTCGATCATAGAGCTTTTTGCTGAAGTGTAATGGTTATATTCTTCGTGTAGTAAATTATAAACACACTCTTGTGCAAAATCAAGAGGACTTGCGAATTATGTGTATTTTTGCGAAAGAGTATTTAATAAAATATCCTAATTATGTCGCCAAAAATTTATGTAAATATTCAAAGTCGAATATGTAAGCGTACACTTGCGTGTCTGCGGAGCGGGGATTGTAGAGGGGATATAAGCGCAAGACGAGGCGATTTATGTGCTCTTACTCCTTGATGACTCATCGTGTTTCTCACAATAGTTTGGGTAAACTTTAGAAGGGTATCAGGTAAAATGAGTAGTCTCGAATGTATGGATCACGTGTGGATGGGATGGAGGA
>KK122094.1:357526-369208 GCA_000611955.2 Stegodyphus mimosarum | reverse complement strand
AAATTATTTTTTAATTGATTTGTCTTTGGGAAACGTATAGGTAAATAGACTTGTTTAGCTTCCGTGAAGTTAATCACATTCTTTTGAATATAATTTATATCATCATAATAAAAATATAATATGTTCCTGCCAAATAATGGGCTTACCTTAAAATAGGATCTATTTTCCAAAGAGGTAGTTTCCATCCGTAAGTCTTTATAGCGAGCGTTTTCACCGAATCTAAGGGTCCTATGGTACATCGGAGGAGAAACGCTTTAAAGTGTTGCATATTTTACCGCTTTTCCTTTCTCTAAATCTAATTCAGAATTGCTTTCAATCCTATCAGTATTCATTCCTGAAATTTCGAGTTTATGGAAGGTGATTTTGCTTCCCCAGATACCTTCACATATTCACAGACTTTGAAGGTTCTGTTTCATACCTGATACTGAACAACCGTTTATATTTGTTTTAAATCCTCATGTGACAAGCTAGAATATTTCTGTAAAAGTGCCGTATTCAAGACGGTTTCAGCTTTGTTTTTCAAGGTCATAAAATGAGCCTTTTTAAAGTCAGGAATAATCTTGGATCTTGAATGTCTTATATTAAGTATTTTCTCCCATTCACATTATGCAAGTTTTCTTATAAAATCCTCCATTCAGTAAATGACTGAATACAATGTGTTTGAAGTCTGACTTACTTCTGCTAATTCTCTATTTTAACTTTTGTCATGCTATCAGTTCGGTAAATTGAACTAGACTCTCATTTAAAAATCTGAACAAATAAGAGGTAAAACAACCATATTTCAAATTATCCCTCCCCCAAACCGTCCACAGATGTTGGTCACTAAAACTAAGGCCAGAAGCAGTCGTCACCTTATTATGGCCACCTTTGTCTCCTATGAGGTAACAGACGAAGACAACCTTGCCTTCTCCGGGATTTGAACTCGGGCCCTTTGGTATCGCAGTCGGCTACCCCAGCCGTGGATCTGAGCATATAGTATACCGACTGGGTGGCTCATTTCAAATTTTTATAATTATAGTTTGGTTTTATAAACTTAAAATTTAAACACATAAATGCTGAAGCCTGTAATTTGAGAGATAGCACTAAAGATAACTTTGAGAATTTCTTTATAGAAACACATTATGCTTAAATGAAACTAAAGTCCTTGCTAGGAAAAGAGACTAACTATGCTGGTATAACATGATTCCAATTCAATTACTTCGGAACTAGAAGCAGCCAAGAAAAATAGAGCCGCAGCTATATACCAGAAACGTTCTTGCAAGTACTGAGAAAGTCAAGGCTAATTTTGTTATTTACCTGCCTTCTAAAGTCTCTTATACTGAGTATCTTACTTTGTAGTTCATTATACTAATAACCTACTTCATTAGTGCGCGTGTTAAATGAGCGGTAATGGATGGATACAAAAGTAAAATGGTTGCATTATTAGTATAACAACAGAAACGCCACAGAAACTAATCAAGAAATAATTTACAAAATTCCGCACAGAGAGTACAAAATAGTTAACGTGTTAATACGAAAGTGTTTCCCTAAACATCTTGTTTGAATCATATTTATGCAATAATTGATGCTATGTCTGCAGTATTAAAATATGAAGAATTTATGTCGTCCATAATGTATTCCTTTCACGTTGCAATGACATTTGCCTGCCATCACACAGAAATTTTCTCGCCTTTTGGTAGAATGTCTTAAATTACATTGTCTTCGATTGTCTTCGATTGCCCTATTCCAAATGATATTTTTCATCTTTGATTATTGCGGCATTCGAATTATACAAGTACAGAGTAATAATGAAACACAGAGGTTGTCTACACATTTTTAGAACAATGTCGCTAAATAAAAAATAGCAGATATTTTGGAATAAAAATTTCTGGTTATCACTTGTTTATTCGAAATGAAAACTGCTTCTTTTAAATTTATTCTTTTTTCAAAATGTCACATTAAACAAGCTGTGGATTCAAGGATATGTTTTGCGCTTTTCGAAGAGAAATATTCTTACTCTATAATTCAAAAATGCTGTGAAATACGCCGTATTAAAATTTCAAAATAAAAAGGGAAAAATATTATTAAATAAAGAGGTGAGAACCGTCAGTCATTACTTCTACATAGAAAGAGAACACCAAATGAATACCCAGTAAAGGTACGTATTGTTTCTAACATCTCCAAAGTTAAATCGTTAGTAGCAAGAGAAAACTTAAGGCAGAAATAAATTCTAAAGTGTTTAAATACATTTGCAGCAACAATAAATAAAATAATAAACCAAGATTTACAACTTTAAAAAAGCAAAAAACAAGAATGTTAATCAGCTTTTGCCGAGGCATGTTACTCAGTGCAGAACAGCTTACACAACTCTCTATGAAAGTTATTTAGGAGGAGATAATGGAAATACATTGTGACATTTGAGGAAGCAGGGATTTATCTAAATGACTGCAATAAAAAAAGGTCTATTTGTATGAAAAACAAAAACAGAAAAATATGTACACAGTGGGTTCCGTCAATGCAAAGAAAGGCTCAAAAAGGGTTTATAACTATAGTAGAATTCTCTTACAACAAGAAATTAGAAATATGAAAAGTGGAAAAAATTAAAAATCTGAAAGGTTTCAGATTTTAAATTACGTCCAAAGAGGCCTTTTTTTAACATGTTGTGTCTTACCTTTATTTTTATCAGATTCTTCGCACTTAAACCATAAATTCAGTTCAAGAGCAATCTTGCAAAATAATTTTTAACTGAGCATATCTTTAGAATTTCCCATATGCAGTCTCACGCGCTTGAGATAAAATTGTTTTTTCTGTACACCGTTGCCGTTGCTAGCTTTGAAATCCTTGAGTTTGTTAATCAAAAATTCGTTAAAGTTTTACAAAATAGGAAATCGATAATAAAACAAATTCCAAATTTCAAATTTGGGCTTGCAGATGCCCATATTCGGGTGAAAATGTTCAATGTTCAAAATTTGTTGGCTCTAGGCACCGTTGTTTTATCACAATGCGAGAAACATACATGCATTTATGCAGATTCCTCATTATTTAATTTGTTTTCGTTAAAATACAGGACGATAATATTTGGTGGCAACAATTTGAAAAGTGAAACAACCCTTTTAGTGAATCCACGCAAAATGCCAAAACCAAATTCATAGTCCTTCTGTGCAAATTGCCCTTTAGATAAAAAATATTTTCCAAAGGGTGAAATTTCATCAAGACGAAGCAACAAGTCACTTCATTCCACCTCGAAAGTCACTTCGAAAAGTACCACTTCATTCCTTTAGAAAAGACTGATAGAAATATTGCATATATACCTTTTTAATGTCTTCCTTCAAAGTCGCTGACGTTTCGTCTATGGATTATTGTGCCTTCGATGTCTTGAGGAAAGAGCTCTTTCTAAGCGCAAGCCCACCACGATTTATGGACTCTGGAATGTAGGGGAATAGGGATGGAAGTCAGTACCTCTGGAAAGTTTATGAAAATCCCTTATAACATAAAAATCATGATGCAAACTTATCGTAGTCAAGAAAAATGCAATCAGATGGAACGTTTAAAGTCTTTACCTGTACCTGCAATGTGAGGCATACTTTATTACAAATCGAAGTACATCTGGCTTCGTCGTTATATGAGTGTAGACAATGAAAATATTTTAATAATATTACATATTCCATGTTTTTCCTTTCACGTTGGCTGTAATAAAGGCTTTATAAATTCTCTTGAAGTAATTTCACGCTAAAATACGCATTCTCAAATAGCGTAGACATCTTCATTTCATTTGCTGAAGATTTTCAACAGGACCTTTACGGCTGCAAATGAATGCTTAAATAGAAAACATGCAAAATTTGACAAGTGGTAACTCTGAATAATTGACGAAAATGACTGGAGAGGTAACCTGAAAATATTTCCTAGCTTTTGATAGGAAAATATAACAAATATTATTTGAAAAGAAATTTTAACAAATGCAATTTTAACTAAAATATGACTAATAAAACAAAAATAATTTATCATGTTTTTCCCCCCTTCTGTTGCTTTACAGTTCGTTTATTCACATAAGAATTAACTAATAAATATTTATTACTTAAAGATGGACTTTATTATAAGAAGACCTGCTATAGCTAAATGTCTCAACTAAAATTACTACCATTAATAATGGTTCCCATAAGACATTAGAAATATTTATGCAGTAAAAAAGGAATATTCTCTACATGAAAAAAGATAACATGTATTAGTTATTACTACAGTACAAAAATTAAAATAAATAAAGCAAATTTGAATATATTATATGACCTAAAGGAATTCAGATGTAGTATAAAAATAATATTCTTCAAATGCGTTCTTCTTTTTATTTGGTTTAAAACATTATGCTTCTAAGAAATCTAAACAAATAAAGAAAAACATGAATTTGTTACATTAAATAAAAATATTTATACAGAACTAGAATGGTTTTTATATCAAAAGAATCCCATTAATATTAGTTTTAATTATTCACGCTAATATTAGACCATTAATTTTCTAAGGAAAGCAGAATAATTCCAATTTTTAATTTGAGCTTTAAATCAATAATATGTACATCACGTAACTATTATGGTCTTTCTCATGTAAATTAAATTTACTTATAACTTAAGAAAAAAAATTCTATCTATATGAAATTCAAGCAGAGATCTGACATCTTAATTAAATTATTCTTTGCATTTTTCTATTGCATTCCATTTAGAGAAAAACATAATGAAGCTTTTATTTTCCGGTAAGATCAAGATTAGCATAGAATTCAGTAAAAAATTACTTTTTTTACTCTATAAAATAATGTTATTAATAATAAACAGTTCGTTGAGATTTAAACACGTTAATTTAAATTATGTAGTTCTTGCTATTTTCTGTTTTTATATCAGACTATGGCAGATCAAAATAAAAGCGGTCAAGATATAAAGCGGTAACAAACACTTAAATCTAGAGAAATTACAAAAAAAAGTTAAAAACTGCAATGATTCCATCAAATTGTTAAAATAAGGTACTTATTTTGAGTATATTAATAGCTCAATATTGCTGATAAACTGTTAGAATAAATTAGTGTCTTTTTCGAATAATGAAACTCGGAGGCGTCAAAAAACAAACGAGCGTCAAACGATATATTGGCGAAAGAGGATTCTACCTACTATATTTTTCATGTACTTGCGTTGTACCTGAGCCTGAGATTCTCTTTTTTGGCCATGTTATATTGTTTTTTGGAATATAGTCCTGATATTATTGTTTAATATTGTAAGCCTGAATTTCTAAATGAGTTTAAGTCCTTTTTTCAACACTTGTTTACGAAGACTATTAAATTTTGATTTGTATTCTACTTAAGCAACTTCTTAAACAAGATTTCAACTTGTTAAATAAGATTTCAGTTTCTTCCAACTCATGATTCTTAAATAAAACTGGGATAAATAGAGGATAGGATACTTAAACGCTTTAGCTGTGTTAAATGCACGCTATATCATAAACATTACTCATGTTTTATTATTTTTTTCTCCGATACAATAACAATGATAACTATAACTTTTCATGTATCCACCTCATGATTTGATTAACAAAGATTCAAATCAAATCAAAATTTGATTCAAATCAAAGCACGAGAATAGAATAATATTCATTCTGATGCTTTGATTTGAATATATCGTATCGATCGTAGTATATCCTTTATGGGTCATATAGTGTTTCGGATTCATAAATCAGTGACATAACAATCACAAAATTTTTAAAAGCAGTTTATCTTTAGAATTACGGATAGAGTATTAAGTGTTGAATATATTTTTTCGTCTATCATTTCTTAGTTTATGATACTATTGCTGAGATTTCTTAACATGATTATCAACTTTCTTATTTGTCATTTTAGCTTTATTTATCAAACATCACTTTCTTCGAACTTACGTCATGTAGAATTCAACAACGAAATCACAAAATTTTTAAAATCAGCATATTTTTAGAATTACCAAAATTAGAGTAAGTCAATTATTGCCATATTTTTTGTATCAGCTATATTATTTATATTAGCTAAATTATTACTTTAAAAATAAAGGTAAAATTTGGGGGCAGCATTCTTTTATTTGAAAAGTAATTCGACACAAAAGTGAAATAAACACAATCCTGAAGATTGAAAGTAATAATTGCTTTACATTTATTTGCTTTACAACAAGAGCATTTTCTTCATAATAAGCCCTTTTTCATTACATTTAGTAAAATTTCAAGAACGCATTTAATTCCTATGAATCTCAGAATCCCATACATGTTTCGAACACTAAATTTGAGAAGTTTTGAATTATCTCACAATACACATTTTATGAAAATTTGTTCAGATCTTCAAAAAAGTATTATTTCCGATTTATCAATTTTAGCCAAAATCTTATATGTTGCTCCAACTGATATAAAATTTTTAAATACTAAAATTGAAAACATTTGGATTACATTTTAATATGGATTTTCGTTCAAAACTGTTGTGGACTTTAAGTAAAGAACCATTTCCGGTTGTTCATTAAATACTATTATAGATTTCAAGTAGAGAACCACTTCTGGTTTATTTTCTACACGCCAAACCTAATGAACTCTTTAAATGAATGCAGAAAGCTTAAATACGAAAAACAAAAATCTTTGAAAGTGTGATATAAGAGTAATAGTGGGCGAAAACAAGCTTCATACACACGCGGAAACATAGAAAGGGCAGAAATGCTTGAAATGGAAATTTTTGGAATTTTGTAACAGTTATCGTACACGCTCACACAAAGATAGAATGATATTATTGTAAGGATAGTAAAAGCGGGTTGTATTGACCCTACTTGGTGCTTATTAACGGAAAATTCACTATCGAATTTTGGGATCGAAAAAATTACCTCTTTGTACGTAGTTGGTTGGGGGTTAAAAGAACGAATATATTCAGTAAGGTTCCCTAATGCTGAAGAATAGCTTAACATACTTACTGAAAAATTTCTTTCAGTGGGAACATAATTCTATAAGTATGTCAGTAAGCTTAATGAATTAAAATGCTTTTCATTTTAAAAACCCTTGGATAATGGAACGCTTATCATATTTCTCACATTCTATTGTAATAGATTTAGATTAATAAATTGTAATAGATTTGGAAAGAAAGATGCATCGCGCAATATCCTGCTGCGCATTTACGTATTCATTTGGAAAATGGCATAATAAATGTTCAAAAATGTTAATGTATATATTCATTAAAATGATTGCATTTATAAGTAAAAAATTAATTATTACGACTAAAATATTTAAAAAAATATTTGGTATACTTTTTGTTTAAATGCTGATAAAGCTTATCCGGAAAGTTATAAGAACATTCCTATATATTTAATTTTTATAGCTCCCAAATGTTTGCCATAGCTTACAAACAAATACCTTAAAATGGGTGTTCACTTCAATAAATTGTACGCTTACCTTTGCAAATTGCAATTTACACTTGTAAATGTCCTCAAATTTTTACTGTATAAAAATTTGTGTTTGCTTTTTTACTTCTTTGTGCAAAGTTATAGAGACATTAGGTTATTTAGAAGCAAGAGAGATGAAAAATGAGCAATGCCCTCGCCGGGACTTGAATCACGGCCTCTCGAATACGCACCGAGCGTGCTGACCACTACACCACGAAGGCATGATAAGATGGCGGGAGAAATACCTTATAAAGTAAAGGAAGTATTGTAATGGCCAAAAATTTCAGGTGTCATATTTGAACGGAAATATCCATTTTTGATCACCTCCAGAACTCATTTGGACGATTTTTTTTTGACATGACCTTTGTGCGTACGGACAGAATGAAAGATATTATTTTCGAAAATGGATTGTAAATTGGATTTAAAATGGATTGGAAGGGACATTTTTCATGTAGTAGTTATACGTATGTACCTCGTATAGGATGTTTTCATGAAGTCTGTATACGTATGTGTTTCCTGTAACCCAAAAATGTAACCTGCAGAACGTCGAAATTTGTATATGGAACAGATATAACATCTAATTATGCACCTCCCTATTTTACGGTATCATGTATGTCGACTGTACTATATGTATATATTAGGATAAGGTGGTGGTTACACTTATCCGGCTCGGTGAGCTTTGTTTTTTTATTCTTAAATGTTGGTAAGTTGAGAAAATTTTGTTTTAAAAGTGATTGAATCATTTTATTTCTACATTCCAGTTTATCCCCATTTAATTTGTATGCAATAGTTGTAGAATTATCAACAATTTAAAATTGTGTGTGGAATTAAGCCTAACGAGGCGGAATTTGTTTATATATGAAACGCTTAGTAGAATAGGGATTAAGTAAGCTCTGTACTAACTTTAGTGTCGCTCTGCTAAGGGGGAAAGGAAGTTAATTTTTAATTTTGGTGTAAAGTATATTTTGTCTTTCTGCCCGTTCATCGAATTGCTCGTTTTACCGTAGAAATTTTAACTTAATTGTAAAATTTGAGTTAATGTTTAGCTACGTAGTATGTGGACTACGAAACTATTCTTCGGTCAATATAAGAGTTAATAGAGAAGTTCTATGTAGCCTCACCGCATAATGTTAAAAATATTTTCTAAAATTTCTTTACTTTTTTTTGAGAAATTCCTAATTTTATCACAGATATAGGAATAATATTTTGAGAGAAATTCCTTCAGCCATAAGAATCTAACAACATGCATAAGGAGTTTTGTTTCGTTGTTAAATTTTGGATATTTATTTGAAATAACTGCAGTCTTACTCGCTTTATAAAACTAGTTTTCTTGGATTGGTTTAAGTAGAAAACGTTGTTATACATTTACATACAATCATAACCTTTAATATTTCTCTAAGTTAGAAAAATAAAACATATTTGTAACATCAATTATTAGATAATAATCTTTGTCATAAAACTAACGTTTTATGACAAAGATTACCATAAAACTAACGTGCATATGGTAAAGGCTATACTAAAACTAACGTTTTATAGTAGCCTTAAATGTATACATGTATCGCGGAGTTTTGAACATATGGGAGATATTTGATAATTAAAATGTACTAGCCAAACAGTAACAGTTGAAATTACAGTTAACATCTACCATTGTTTTAAATTCCGCTTGGTCTTCCATTATTGTGATTGTAGGATTATGGACAAAAAATAAAAATAATAACAAAAATGTGCAGATGAAAACTTTTTTGTTCATTTAAACTACGTCTATGAGTGCTACACGAAAATCGTTTTATAAAAAGAAATTAGCTAACACATTTACTACATTAAAACTAAGTTTATAGTTTCAAATTCAAACCTTAGAATTATATCCGAGGCAGAGATGGTAAGTAGAAGATACAGTGTCTTTGCAAAATCAAAATTATTTTTCATTAATTTTATATGAAACAAATTTAATGTGCTACTCGGAACTCCTTAAGTGGTCATAAATGTTCATAGAATGTGGCTTGTTATCATCCAACTCATTCTTTTTATTTGCTGGAATCCAGGCCGAAGAACGTACAAGCAGCAAGATACACGTTCCCAAGATGTATTAGTTCACTTGCTTCCTTCTTTTCCCGGGTACAGTTAAGTGGTCCCATCGGTCCCGAAACATAAATGAGAGTTTTGTTCGTCTTCCCTCGTTAGCGAGGAGATGCGCTCACAATTATTTCACTTTGATGCGAGGTTATTTCTTAAAGTGAATTCCGAAGAAGTAACTTTCAACGCAACTTTTAATTGTTCCTAGGAGTTTAGACTTAGAAAATTCAGAAGAAAGCTTTAATCGCTTCAATTATTTTATGTTACACTTTGCAATAGAATACATAATGTTAATTTGCTTCATTTCTTGAAGCTCACATTTCGTAAAATGTATTTAAAGTAAATCGAATATCATCAGTATAACGTATGATTATTAGAGCTCTCTTGTTCTTTCTATACAACAATTTATTTATGTTTTAACTTCCCCTCTGATTACTTCCCTTGCTTTAAATAATCAAATTGAATATATATGTAAACTTTAAAGAGAAAGAAATTACTTATACTTTGAAACTACCAAGAAATGGTTTAAATTTTCATCTGACCCTAATATATTTTTCACAATTTTAGTAATTATTTTACCTTACCTCATTTTACTTATACTTCGTTTATGGTATAATCATAATAACTAATTTAACACTACTAATAATTTTAATTAGTTAAATTACTTAGCGAAATTTTATAATTAGTAAAAGTTCTATAAATTCAAGATTACTTTACCATTAAAGGAAATGTATCAGAATACATTTTCTAAGAATTATACAACATCAATGTATAGAATAATAATAATCTTAGAATAATAATATTAGAATCTTAGAATAATGCTCTAGTTCAGGCAAAATAACTGATGTTTCTGAAAATGTCAGACATAGTCTTCAAATAGTAATAGAATTACCGGCTCTTAAACCGACTCTCGTTCATGATTTAACTCCAAATAAATTGAAAACTTCATTTGCGTAATATCATTGCGAATTCTCTTTCAACTTTTCTACAAAGTGCAGATACGTATGTTATTTAAATATGCAATAATGTTTAAATATTATTTTATTGTGTAGCAAATAAAGAGGCGCTAATAATAGCAATTAGCAACAACAATAATTTCGTAAATGGAAGATGGCATCATGAAAATGACTTATTTCAAATAATATTGCAAGCAAGTCTGTAATTTTTCTAACAATTTTGCAGAGCATTAAAATTATACTAATATGTGTTTATCTAATTTTTGATTAATGCGATAATTCTCAGAACCCATTTCCTACCATGCCTTTATATCCATTAATGTACATCTTGTTTACACAGTTTTCTAATTAA
This sequence comes from Stegodyphus mimosarum, assembly GCA_000611955.2. Taxonomy (NCBI): domain Eukaryota; kingdom Metazoa; phylum Arthropoda; class Arachnida; order Araneae; family Eresidae; genus Stegodyphus; species Stegodyphus mimosarum. Next base: position 358,433 of record KK122094.1, on the reverse strand, counting down.
TCCTTTCTTTTCTTTGCAGGTGAGTACTGAGACGTTATTCATATGATAATGTTCTGAAACTCCTATTTTGGTAAGATGCAATATGAGCGGGATGTATTAAGAAGGTGCAATAAATATAAAAGGTAAAAGTTTGAAGCAGTTTTGCAGTTAATGGCTATTATTCTGACAAAAATGGAAAGTTTAAAAAGTCTAATTTAACTAATTAAAAAGATGAAGTTACGTTAGCAAGACGTTAGACTTCAAGTATGTTGAAAAAATAAAGACAAGAAATGAGTGAACATTTCTTTCAAATGCATCATCGAAATAAATGCCTAGATTGTTAAAACGCTATTCTGAAAAGGCGTTAACTTTTAACCCAAATTATTTGAATATTGAAATACTAAAAAATATTCCACGTTTTCGTCTTAATAGCTTCCTGAATATTTATCCCACCTGATCTCCAAAAGTTCTAGAATTATTCCGGAAAATAGTCCTACAGTTAGTATGCATATTAAAAGTTGCTGCATATGAAAATATATTAAAACTTTATAGTGAATTACATTTGCAAAACAGTGAAAGTCATTCCTTCCACGTATTTTTATAGTATAACAGCCAATGTAGCACCGGGGGGAGGGAGGAGAAAAGAAAGACATACATGAGATGATTGTATGAGTTGCATTGCTTCCACAAAGGAGACATCACATAATAGAAAATTTCCATTATTAAAATGTTAATCCTCTCGCCTTTATTGCAACCTTTTTGCTTTATGTCGTTGACCATTTTCACAATGTGATTTTTATTCTAATAGTTATTTTAACACCGATGAACATTATTCTATTTTCAGCGGATCGAAAAGGTCAAGTAGCTTAAGTTTTTCACATTTTATGCGTCATTTTGATTTAAAACAATCTCATATATATATATATAT
>KK122094.1:328288-354218 GCA_000611955.2 Stegodyphus mimosarum | reverse complement strand
AATATTGTTACGTGCGTACGGGTTCGTTATATATTGAATGCACAAGTCGTAAAAAAAAGTTAACAAAAATTTATTCTTTCCACAAGAAATAAATTAAAATGCTGAAATATTTCTTCACAAATCTTCGCACAATATCACAATATCTCAAACGTTTAGCAAAAACTCGGTTCAAACAGATAAAATAGTTCTATCTCACAGCGAAATCGCTACAATCAATACAGCATTAAGTAAACAAACAGCGGTTCGCTTTTTACAGCTACAAGTATAACAGCAACAACAACAACAACTAACTCACTAACTGAGATGAGGTGTTTCACCTCGGCTTTTATAAGCTTTTTAATTATCAGTAGAACAATCACGATGTTTCTAGATTTTTCTGGATGGCAACAGTAATTACGAGATATTTTTTTTTCGACGTAGCTTTCTCTTCAAAAATCGTCTGCGTTGCTAAGGCAACATGAAGCAAATCTAATTACAATTCTAAATAAATAGCCAAATAAATGTGAAATTCGTAACAGTATCATAAATGCATTTGTCATAATATTATAGAACATGTTCAATGTTCTTTAAAAATTTATGAAGATGTTCTTTTATTCATTGATACTGTTACGCAAACATAGATAATGTAATATTACAAGCAATTTCTTCACAATACAAAATTCACTTAATTTTTTGCTAGTACCAAAATATTTAATTATGGAAATAAAAAGTTATCAAGTCTTCAAGGGAGAGAAGCACATTAATATAAACGTAAATATCTGGGGAAAACGACGTAGATTTGTGTAGATTTTCTATAAAATTTTATCTATATTTTGAAGGTAACTGAAATAGCTCCCTCTTCTTCTTCAGGGTAAAATAAAACAACACCAGAGAGGATGCAAGCAACCAAATATTTAAAGAAACGGATCACAAGCTGAAATGAATACAGAACTATCTATCGAGAAATTCTGGCATTAATTCTGCTAAAATTATCTGAGCATTTCTTCAGATGTTGAATTTAAATTGCCTTGAAGTCTTTGACATTAACAAAATACTACCTATTTAATGATACTGATTAACAGAGCCGTGCCAAGATATTTTTTCACCTGAGGCAAAAAGGTTAATGCGAGCCCCTACATATACATATCAAAATAGCTATATTTGTATTAAATAAAACTAGCTGTATTAAATCAAAATATCATAACTCTTATAGCATACTTGTCCCACAATCCTTAAATTATTTTTAATCGTAATTTCATAAATTCAGAAAAGTAATATAGCCAATTATTTATAACTTTCAGATGAAAATGTTAAAAAATCCTTTTTTGATAAATAAGAAATAACATTGAAATACACATTGCATTAATTTCAGGTTTTCTTCCAATTCTTCCTATTGTTCCTTTTTAATTTAAGTTTACCGAAGCTTATTTTCCTTAATGATAATTGGCAAATTTAAAACCATAATTAAAGTAATTTTCGAATTAGTATACCCAGTTTGGCGCCCATTCTAGTGATTCACCTGAGGCAAGGTTTCGGCTCTGCTGATTACTAATATTAATTTTTTAACAGATTATTCTAAGAATGTTTCCCTTTTTTTATTGCTATACTAATATAGATGACAGACTGTTTACTTCGTCTTCGGTCCCACATATTTCATTTAACCTTTTCGCTCTTTTCACAGTGCTAAATGGGCATAGGCCCAACAGTATCGGATGCGGACAGTGCTCTGGAGGTGGTGATCTGGGAATATCGCTTGTTGTCGACATTTTTGAAAATTGTTTGCAGACCTAACTACTCTATAGATTTTGTTTCAAAACTCAGAAATGAAGAATCTTGCGTAGCAGATTTGAAATAGCTAAAGTACTAATTAGATATTTTCTCGGAACCATTCAGTGGGTTTCCCTTCCATTTTCCCTCACCTTACCTCCTTTTCGTTTGGACGTCACGGGCCATGAAGCACTACATGAAGTGACTAGGATACATCGCTACTTCGCAGTATTTAAGACTAAAATAATTCTATCTGCCTCCTACAACACAGTATAATCGCAATTCTCTGCGCCTTTTACAACACAGTATATAATTCTCTATGCCTTCTAAAACACAGTATAAGCAACTGCATTTGCTTCTTGAAGAAGAAAGACTTCTGAGAGTTGCCTTCGAGATCAATCAAAATTTACATTACATCTACCGCACTTTCCATTTAAGGTCTTTTTTCTTCTTTGAGGAGTGGTCTAATTTTATGAAAAGATTTATTACTAATGAGTACTTCTGATACCTTCAAGATGTTCTTCTATAAATTTTAGTTTTTGGTGCATTTATTAAAAAATAATTGTTTTATTCTTATTTAAAATTTAATTTTGTATATATAGCTTCTCAACTAAATGCGATATCGTACCCATATTGAGAAAAATCTGAAATCCTTATACAATCAGATAAGATTATGAGAGGGTTTTGGTGAAGATGATAAAGTATTTAAATACAAACTCTATTTAAAAACATCAGAGCATGTATCATGTTAAATAATTCTTAAGGTAATAAGACCTGGATTGTAATTTGCGTTTACTGAATTCAATTAAATCATTAACCACTATTTATGGTAACTGATATATGAGAGCGTGACCTTATCTAGCGCCTACTTAAAGTTATTCCACTGCTTAGTTCTAGTATTCGCATTTAGAAAATGATTTACGACTCGCTACTGTATTTGTATGGTGAAGCCTCAAGTTTTAGAACTCATTCAATTTAATGCGAAAAGACTACATCAATCACTGCAATCGCTTTTGTAATGCAAAACTTAAGTACTAATGTTTGCAAATGTCGAATATTTTGCTTATTTGTGTGCAACAAAACTCAGAAAGAATGTGGCGGCTTGAAGAATTATACCCAACCATTTCTCAATTCATTATGTAAAATGCTGCGAAAGCAAAGTTGGAAACCGCAGAACATAACAGTTAATGTTCCGCATTATTTATGAAATATTTTTATATGTACACAATTTCAACATAAGTAATATATATTCAGAAAACTTCAACAGAATGCATAATGAAATGGGGGAGTCGAAGAATGTTTACACTTTTAATAGATAAAGTTTTGTTTCAACGACTGTTTTTTTATATCGAAGTTTGTCTTTTTTAACAACTATCAAAGCTCGTCATTATATAAGACTGAAAAATATTTATTTTTATTCAGCTATTAAAGTAATATATTTTTGGACTTTCTAGTAGCCTGCTAGAAACTTTCGAACGGAAACACATAAGCAGTCATTTATTTAATTTATCATTTTTCTTTTTCTAGTAATATTTTAGAAGATTTCTTGATTGCAGTTATGAAAAGTTTCTAGTTTACTTCTTGTATTGTGGAGAAAGAATATTTCTTCTGATTGAAAATTGGATATTATTGTAGTATATTATTATTTAAATTATCCTTTCCCCTTTTTCTAATAATATCTTGGAAAATGACCTGATTGCAGTCATGAAAAGTTTGTAGTTTACTCCTTGTATTGAAACTAGAATCTTACCTTATACTAGCATTACGCCATTATTTTAAACTGTCAAATTGCACAACCTAACCATAATAAACAGACGGTAAATCTTTTCTTCCTGCTTGATTGCTAACTAAAATTATCGCTTTTAACGAAAACGTTTAAAATAAAGCTATTTATTCACACATCGATCTGAGGGTTACACAAACTGAAATTTTAACAGAGGAAAAGAAGCAAAGAAACTTTGCTAGCAAGGGGGGAGCTTAAACACACTTTCAAACTGAAAGAAATGTAGAGCACTAAATAAGCCTAGCCTAAACTTCGGCTAAGTTTCAGCTAAGCGCTTACGGAAAAATCTCGGTTAGCAGAAACTTGTATCAGCAAACTAAGTAAAGGTTGTTTTGGCTTATCTCGCTTATCCGACAGTAACATCAGATCCGAACCAGCAGCCTTTCGAAAGGACTTTTGGCTCGTTGCATATTTAGAGCGCCTTCATGTTGTAAGGACACTATACATTTACAAATATGGATGCTTTCTCTGTGATTCGAGCCCGGGCTTTTCGATGCCGCAGTACGCTACCCTAACCACTATACCGTTTGGGTGGCACTAAATAAATGTTGTTGTTCTACAGTTTTTTTCCCGGGTGATATCACTGACTCATAGTCTCCTTTGCTTTAAGGACTCTATCTGTATCTTCGATTCCGCCACTTGTGCAATTAAATGCCGTCAGCTTCACAAAAGGTTCTGACATTCTTTATCTATTGACCTTGAGTTAAATTGCAACAACAGAAATTCTAAAGCCGACTGGGCCCCAGCTTATGCTGCCAAATGCTTTCTGAAAAACTCCGCAACTCAAAACATTTATTTATTTACTTTAGTTAAAACCATTTCTAATATGGTGGAATTTTACGAAAGCCGAAGTTGCAGTAAAGAAAAAATAATAAGATAACTGGGATAACTAAAATAAATCGTTATAAGATGTAATGAAAGTTTCCTTATCTTTATTATTTATATTAATTATATGAGATTTTCGTAATTTTCTTAAGCCCAAGTTAGTATATATTAGATGGTTAGACTAGGATTTTTGATACGGTGAAACAAACTAAAACTACTTCTTAAGAGGAAGGATGACTTCCTGAAAGATTTTTTTAAGAAGGTATAGATTAGAAAGGTTTCCTGTGGTTTTAGAAGACGAGTTAATGTACTTTTTTCCTATAACTTGTAGAGCCATCAGGTTTTAAATCTCCAGTCGAGATGAGAGGAACGAACCAAGCGACAAATCCTGGTTGTGAAGAATTATTGTCCACCACTTCTTTCTGTTTGGGCGCCACTGTTCAGTGATTAGATTTTAGATGCAGAAATCAGCAATGCCCTAGCCGAGATTCGAACTCCGGTTACGCATCGAAAATGTTTCTAGTTACCTATGAAAGCACTCGGGAAGAAGGAAGAAAGTATCTTATGAAATTAATTGCATATACGTCAGCTTAAAGAAGCGATTACCTTTTAATTAAACACTTAAAATTAACTGTAAAATGTTATACTGATTCAAACTGATTTGTGTAATTTTTTCAGGTTTGTATTGTTTTCAAGTGAAAAAAAAATTCTAAAATGTAGGGTAAGACTATAAATATGCGTGGGTTCTAATTATTTACGCGCTTTAATCTCCTGAAGTGCTTTAAATGCACCCACTGAAGTCTACTTTTGGAAACAGTTTTTAATTACTTGCAATTAATTTTAAATTCTAGCACCCTTGTATCAGTTTCCAATTAGCTGAAGCCCGCAAGCAGCCTTGGATTGCATTGTGTTCGCGAAAACGCAAACAAAACAACCCTCACCTGCTCGGAAGTGATAACCCAAGTACAATAGAACGTCCCAGATCTAGGAAAATAATTTATCTCATCTCTTGCCTTCTCCGTTTTTAACAAAGACTTCACGCAGATGCAAAGGAATCCGTCAACGAATTTAACGATTGCAGGCTGAGGATTAGTTTCACGTCATGCAGAACCGATTTCTTTGTAACACCTAATCCTCTTAAAACAACACCCTCTTTTCTCTCTCCGCTAGACCATAATGTCCCGTCTTATCTACCTCAAAACATCCATCTGGTCCCTGTTTTCCTACTTATTCCGTCATTTCCCTGGGATAATCTAGGATGTTGAGAACCGATACTGTCCATCAAGGCATTAGGGAACTCCTCCCAAATGTGTGCCAGGGTAATGTGCATGAATTAGTTACTGAAGATAAGCGGTGGTCCAGTGCTCCTCGGTCGGCTAGTTTCAAAAGTATTTTGTTTCTCTTACGTCGGGACCAATTATCGTTCGCATGGCCATAAAGTTCTTAATTTGCAATTCTAGGATTGAAAATCCCAGGCAAGCAGACATAATTTGATATCTGACTGGCGACGTTTTCCTAATCGGAGATCACTTAATCCAGTGCGTTGCTGATTTAATTTTGAAGAAGTCTTCCTAGTATGTTATGCATTCCGTTTTATTCAGGAATTATTTAAACAACCGTGGCATAATTGAGAAATGCGGAAACCGGTTGGATCTGCTCTCATCTAAATCCTTTGAACTCTGGCCGAGTTGAGAGTGATTAGCTTTGATTGCGAATTTCCGAAACTGAAATAAACTTATTTGTGGACTTCTCGTGTTTTGTAAATTCCGAAATACAGTCTGCATTATCTATAAAGTATATTAACTTCCAAGTATCATGTTACATTCCTTTATTTAATTAAGCAATATCTGAATCTTGTTATGTATCTCATTCCAAACTGAATTAATTTACATATCTTCCAGACAGTTTCATGCATTTAGAACTTTATTTACATATATCGCTGCTTGCATTCTGTGTCGAATTATTAGTGCATTTAATTAATTTAACTCTTTCATCTATACATAACTCGTGTCATTGCTAATGCTTTGAAACTTTCGATTAGAGTTTAACGTGAAATGAATGCCTTTTCTAATAACATGCGCTAAATCTTTCGCTAACTACAAAATTAAAAACATCATCATGTTAAATGAAGGAAACTTCAGTAAAATATATTATTAAAAATACAATAATATTTTCTTATTTTATCTAAAATTAGAATCTAGGCAGTAAGTAGCAATTAAGTATTTATAATTAAATGATTAACTTATCAAATAAGTTAGTTAATTTCTGAAGACTTCCTTTAAGTGAGATTGGGATAACATGCACTATTTTAACAAACGAACATACAATATTTTAGCAAAGTACGCGATTTAATATGTAACTCTATCATACTGTAAGTGAAAAACTTACAAAATTTTAAATTTTTAAAACATAATTATAACCAAGAAAGATATGAAATTTTATAAAATTTTCTGAAAAATAATAACAGTAAGAAGAATATATTACAAAAATCCAATTTAGTAAGTTTTTAGCCTAAAACGCGTTAGACCAGAAGGGCTATTAATTTCTTTTTGGCATTTTGCGTTGGTTCGCTATAAATGTCGGTTCCCTTTTCAGATTGTTACCACCAAATATTAGATCCCTGTTTAATATTTAAAGAAATTAAATAATGAAGAATCTACATAAATGTATGTATATTTCTCGCATTGTGATAAAACAACGGTACCTAGAGCCATCAAATTTTGAATAACTTAATCCTCCTTCGAATATGGGCATCTGGAAGACCAAATTTGAAATTTGGAATTTGTTTTATTATCGATTTCATATTCTGTAAACCTTTCACGAATTTTTGATTAATAAAGTCAACGATTAAAAACAATATCTTCAGCGCGCGAGACTGTGTATCGGAAATTCTAAAGATATGCTTATTTAAAAATTATTTTGCGACATTGCTCTTGAACTGAATTTTATGGTTACAGTGCAAAGAACATGATATTTCATTAATAAAGACAGCTCACAAAACGTTAAAAAACGCCCCTTTGGGAGTAATGTAAAATCTGAAAGCTTTCTGATTTTTTTTTGAAAGTATATTTAATTTATTAAAAATACATATTTATTTACAACAAATTATGCTACGAACATACCAAAGCAAACGTAACATTTCTTCCAAGTTTTAAATAGCCATCACAGTAATTAAGCCTATTTTTAGAAATAATTTTCTCTTTTGTTGTATCTTGTGATGAAGTATAATATAAGTTGCTTTTTATATTTTTTTTTAGTCTTATGAATTAAGCAGTGATTTTCGAATACTATATCTTAAACTTTGAGGAAACTGTGTCTGATCATCCTCACAATTGATAGTTTTATTGAAAACGTGAGCTAAAGTAAAATGTTATAATTGTAAAGCTGCTGTTGTGAATAATTTTATTTGAAGAAATTACAGAGGCGTTTTCGTATAAAATGCACATTTATACCGTTCTGATAAAGCATTTACTAAAAATAGAGTAATATTAACTTTAATTATAGAAATAAAATACAAATCACAAAACTCGATATAGAACATAGGAGAGAGAAAATTCCAATTACGAAATGATTAAGGGCCGCCCAAATGGTATAGTGTTTGGGGAAGCGTACTGCAGTCCCTAAGGGCCCGGATTTGAGTCTCGAAGAAGAGATGTCTGTAACATTCCGCCTCTTCGTAGAAGACAACCGTGATCACCTATTAGGTGTCTTCGTAGGAGACAACGGTGATCACCTATTAGGTGTCTTCGTAGGAGACACGGTGATCACCTATTAGGCCACCACTTCTGACTTTAGGAAGGGCAAATGTTGAATAGGCAAATGCCCACCATTGGCCGCACAGACCGTATAGTAGTTAGGGGAGCCGACTGCGATACCAAAGGGCTTGAGTTCGAATCCTGGAGAAGGCACGGATGTAAATTGTCTTTTCCCCCATAGGAGGTAACGGTGGCCGTCTATTCGGTGTGTGCGTAATAAAATGACCACTACATCTGACCTTAGTAGTGGCGAAAGCCTAAGAATTGTTAGTGCCCGTCGTTAAAGAATAAAACGGGAATGATTAAAATACTCATGACAAGGTTTAGATACGGATTTCGAATTTGAAGAGTGTATAATAAAGAGAATATGAATTCACGAAAAATTAAATTAGAGGAATTTTAATTAAACGCATGTTTGCAAAATTAAATAATGAACCTGGATTGTGAGCTCAATACTGGTAAATGAAAGATTAAATAATTACCACGAAGGGGGGCAGATAAAACGAAAAACAACTATAGAAGAGTAAATAATTTGTTTCTCAAATGCGATTTTTCATTATTCATTTATATAAACTGATAAGCTTTGTGTAAATTGTTCAGTGGAATTTACTCCTTGCTTTCCATCTTAAAAATTTCTTTAAAGTACCATTTTTCCGTTACTTATATTCTCGCTTCTCTTTTTGTTGTCGGTTAATTAATTGTCTTTGTGACCTCTTTAAATAATTTCGTGTTGCACTATTTCAGAAACGCAGAAGGGCTTGCACCACACTTTGTAAAAGGTATCGAAATTTAATGGAAACAGGTAAACATTTAGTAATTAATTTAGTGAAAGCAATTTTTCCAAGGCAGAAGTAAGTAACACAAAGGCGCAAAGAGTTCTCTATTAAAATGTAATCCGCACGTAATACACATTATTATACACAGCGCATATTAGCGGTCACGCACTTATTTTTATTTATTTTAATCAATTTTTCTTCGAGCGAATGCAGGACATTAACTTGAAAAATATTTATGATGATCCAATTAATATATCGTCCAGACTTATTACACACAGCATGGACCCGAGTTCGAATACCGGAGAAGGCATGGATGTTTGTAAATGCAGTGTTTTTGCGGCAAGGGCAATCTAAATGTGCGGCTAGCCGAATGTTCTCTCGAGAGTTTAGTGGTAAGGACAAGGGGTGGAAAGCCATTGGTCCCTTCACCCCCTGGGATGCTCTCCTCTAAAATTGGGGAGGCGGCTGAAATGAGCAAAATTGTATTATGACCTGTATGGGGCTCAAGGCTCTTGTCAACGGCAGGAGAAATCCTGCTCTACTTGCCATGATGAATTTCGTAGGATTATTTTGAGGTTACTGGAAAACAAGTTAAGTCTTAATAATAACAAAAACTCTTAATCAGTTACACTGTTAGTCAGCTGTGAACTATATACATTATATTAAAATTTGTTTTAATTTATGTACAAATGTAAGATCATTTGATAATCTGAAACTTTAAATCTCAATGTTTGGCATTCATATTTGTTAAAAAGCTTACTTTACATATGCGGATTTTCAGTAGCCGTGTGTTTAGGTCATGACCGAAGCTATACCAAGAGACAAGAGTTAGAAGCTAACGCCGATTTTGCGAAAACAATTAACTTTCGAGCTTCTTATCGAAAACCTAATTAATAGAATAATTAATGGACAACCATCAGTTTAAGCGCCACAACGCCTGCAAGTATTACTCATGATAGCGAACAGCTGCTATTGAAAGCAAATGGAATCTGATTTCTTTCAGATAAGGACCTTCAGCTTAGAGACTGGTTACGAGGATTCACCGACAAATGACCCAAGAGTTGCGAGATAACTGAGTTTTGAATACAAATCCTCGGCGTCGCAATTCCTCTGAGGTACCTCCCACAAATTCTAGTCCTGAAAAGTCGACTGAAAGACTTTATCATTATTTTAACTGATAACAACATTAGTGAAGCTGACGTTAATGCCATGTTTAATGGATACGAGGCTAATAATGTGGACCCGTCTAATACTCAAAGTGCATGATGCGGAGATCTTGTTGATGAATGAGCTGATCTACGCACTTTGACGTCAAGTGCATTAGCTCCTCCGTTACGTAGGGCTTCCAGGAGACTGTCTTTGAAATTTTATTGCACTCAGGACAAGTGTTAAAAAATCTTTATTCAAATTAAAGACGGACAAAATGTGGGAAATATTCATGATTATGCCAAATGCTTGTGACTTTGTTATTAAATCTCGTCAAGTGTTTCATGAGAAATTTAATATTGCTTAATTAGCATGAGAAAAATAATAATTCCTTCCCTTTCCGATTAAAGTTGTAATTCTGTAGCATTTCAAAGGAGATAGCGTTTAATTTCTTCTCTTATCATTATTGAAATTTCTTTTATGACGTAAAACGTATTCCGCATATTTAATGTTGTTTGTATTTATTTCAAAGTGCACATAAAATTAGAACAGTTCAGAATATCTAGCTATTTAATTGTATGATTTATATTATAATATAATTGTATGATTTTTTATTTAGGCAAAATACACTAAAGCTGTTTCGCTAAATAACGGATACTTTTTCGGACGCCTTTCTAAGGGGACTTTATCCTTTTCACTTTACACGTGTGGAAAGTTATGAAAACAACCATGCTCGCGACGCATTCGACGGGATTCAAACCTGAGTGTTCATCAGTCTTAGCTTTTCTGATAGCGATCGGACCCTGAATGCTTTGAAGGAGATGTAAATGTGCATTAAGCATGTGGATAAATAATACTTTCCTCGTGTGGATAAATAAAACTGCACTGAATTTTGTCGTGTTTTTTTTATTTAATCCGAGATGAGAAAACACTGCTATTAAAAATGCTGCGATGTTTAATGATAATTTTTCAGTTTTTAAAGTTTAAATCACCCTTTGTAACTCCGTCGAAGGATTTATGCTGACTGCGTAAACAAGGTGGTATTTTAAGTAATTAGCTATGTAAATCAAGGAAAATATAATTAGGATATCAGTGTCTAATAGTTATTAAAATGCCATCTATGATCTTTCAGTTATTAATATACTTGCTGTTCAGTTATTAATATAATGCTGTGATTTATATGTTCGATTATATCTTCGATAATATCGATAATATGCTTCTAGAAAACTTTTCATAGAAAGTAAAAATAGTAGGAAGCTATGTGAATGGTATCCAGTAATTCTACATTAAAAATATGCACTATATTCCTACGATGACATTTCCATTTCTCAGCTTTTAATTCATGATTTAATACAAGAATATTGGCTTGAGACTACAGCATTGTATCTAGAAAATTTCTTCCTTTAATGTATATTTGAATATTATTTTAGTCGCCGTTTGAATACATTCTGAGTATACAAATCGAAGTGATGTATTTATCATTGTAAAGCCCTTAGATTTTTTTTTGAAGCAGAAGTAGTGAAAAATGAGCAATGTCCTCGCAGGGACTCAAACCTCTCGAACACGCGCCGAGTGTGCTGACCATTACACCACGAAGGCATTCTAATAAGGCGGGATAAATCTTATGCACTCCCCTTTTTAAAGAGCGAATTTGGACTAGGGGACCCAAAAGTCAAATCTTAGTAGTAAAGAATCATCATCCACCACCTTAGTTTAGTTTGGGCGCTACTGTAGAGCCATTATTACTATTTTTTTAACTGGAGTCATGAAAAATCAGCAGTGCCCTGGCCGGGCCTCGAACCTCGGACCTCTCGAATGCCCGCTGAGTGTGCTGAGCATTACACCAAGAAGGCATGCTATGGCGGGGGAGATACCTTATGTTATAACTAACTGAAAAGCGGAGCATAGCACAGTGTTTTGTCAACTCCTTATAGATGTTTGTTTGCCTGCAAATATTCATGCCTAGCACATAAATATGTTATTTCATATTGTTGAAAAAATTTAGGGAATTTTTAGTACCTTAAATACATAAATTACCACTGTTAACTTCAAAGAACTCCGGCAGCTAAATAATTGCATATCGATATGCTCAGATTTATTGATGAAATAATAAACAACTGCATGTTAAGACCTTAGATGAGCGGTTCTCACTTTTTAAGCTTTCCCTGCATTTCCAGTGAAACTAGTGGAGCGTCTGATCCTGTCGCGGAGATGTATCTTCTCATTGGAATGAACCGGGGGCTGATCATTTCCTGCGATTAATGAGGTGGTAAAGACAAAGGCATGCTTCCAAAGGGCGACGGAAACCGGGCCCCCTTCACACAAAAGGGCCCAGTTCACAATGAAATCCTGATTCGATCTTATGCAGACTTTTAAAAGGCTCGTGTAATTTGAATGTCAGTATCTTTTATTCGAAGCTTCGCGTGGTTTTCTTTCGAATTCCATCACTGTAGATAGAGAAAGAAGCATCCAATTTTAATGAACTCACTGGTGCAATGGAATCGAGAACGATTAAAACATGCATGTTAACTTGTAGCAGTTCTGCTCACTGCTCCATAAAGAGTCATTTGGAAGAGAATTCGTTGCAGAATCACAGGTGATAATGCGGCGTATCAATAAACGGTATTCTATGAGGTAATGTATTGTATCTGTACTAATAAATTAAGATACCCAACGCACGAACGCATTAAAGGATTCCATTGCACTTAATATCGCTTTGCGATTTGAATTGCATGTTGTTAACGCAACATTTCGAATATATTGATATGTAGATAGCAGTGAGATTATCTGGGTACAGTTTCCGTCAGAATTTAATGCTCGTATCACATTTTGTTTTAGTTAGGTCTTTTATTTGTTTTAACATATTTCAGCAAATGTCTTTAAAGGAATTTTAATGACAATTTTCGATTTGCACAAATTGAATAAATTACGGTCGTATTGCATTTATTTAAAATATATTTAATACGTAGAGTTAATTAAATATACGTAAATGGTTATAAAATGTCGTAGTCCATTAAAATTTAAAGTTATCTAAAACAGTTTCCAAAGAACATTTCGTTACGAAATTCATTTAGATGAATTTTAATATTGGCATGTTTTAACTGAAGTTATATTCACAGGTACATTATACCATTTAATATATGGTAATTCTGCTTAAAAATTTAAAATCATCTAATTTTTAATTGTAAAAAGAATTTTAAGAATCTAATAAGACTCAACGTGCTTTTGCTAGCTATCAAAGTATTCGTGGTAAAAATTTTTATCATGAAGGAAAACAATACGTTCAATTTTGTGATTTTTTAGCAGTTCAAAGGTATGATACCTGATAAAGGACAAGCAAACACTTACGGGACAGAAGAAGAGGATTAAGAAATTTGAGATGTTTGATTTTAGAAAAATTTCTAAGAAGAAGAAAAGTAAAACTTATGCTTCAACTGCCATTGCAGTTGCTAATTAACTGCAATGGTCTGTCGAAGTATGAGTACATGCTAAAGCAAGCTTCATGTTGAACTGGAATTCCTTAATGTACTACCTGCAGTAAGATTAAAGCTGCGTAGATATTCTTGTGAAACCCATCATAATCAGAATTTTCCTTCTTCCTTCTTTCGGAAGCAGTAAATTGGAAGCATTTAATTTGCCGATTTTTCAGAATGTTGAAGAATGTGGCAATTGGTTACGAAACGTCTTTTAATTATATGTAACCTATCTTATTCTTAAAATTCGGGTACGTATATTCAGTGACAGAGTAACCACAAACTCCTGACTTTTTCAAACTGTACAAACGAAAACCCGTCTGCATCAAACAAACGTAATTGTTTGATATACACTCAAGCCGTCTTATTTGATAGGCTGTATTACTTTGGCAAATTCCATTGGTCTAATTTCGAAATTCTCCTTGCCACAGTAAAACGCTACTGTAATCATTTACGAAACAACGTTATTCCTAGCTTTGAAGAGATGAAAGCATTGAATATTCCATAAAAATGAAAGGGCATTCGATAGTATTTCGTTAAGCCACCTAAAACATTCTATGAAGCTTTGGGTTAGGATTGAATAATAAGGTATCGTTTGAGAGTGAATAGTCATTCAGAATCCTAAGAGTATTAATTCAGGATTCCAGAACTAATAAACTACCACTCTTGATTTAGGAGTTCACACATAACAATACACTACCAATATTACCAACACCCGTAAGAAACTGTATGCATCCGAGCGTTGAGAAATTCTATATATCCGATGATTCATATATCCATTAATCTTTACAAAAAATGTTATTCCATGTTGTAAATATAGTAGTAATGTGCCTTCAGGCAGTAATTGCTATAATGGTCGCCGTGCTGAACATTCATTACAGTCAGGAACTTTGGACTGTAAATCTGCATGATTTTCATGCCGAAGAGCTTATCGTAAAATTCCTAGAGGTATTAATTTCTATTCCTCTTCATCTCCTTGCCAGACACTACCAAAAGCGGCGGGTGTGTGCTAAGAAAGAACTGTTTTTAAGAGACCTGAGGCATAATACTCCATAGATGAAACGTAAGTGGATGTCAGGGGTTCACGTTGAAAAGGTACACTGCGAAAAAAAAAATGGGACAGTTCTATATCTCCCGTTATACTGGCCCGATTGACGAAATTCTACTTGCGTTTTTTATGTCTCGAAAGCGCGACTTAGGATATGTATTATATTTATATATAGCGGTATCTAATATAGGTATTTTGACGCAAAATCGGACTTTTTCTGAAATGGCATGCCAATGCTTTTCCCTATTCCGATTCTACTGCTCAAATTATGTTAAACTTCCAAGATTTGTAAAAATCGCACAAGTAGTTTTTTAAAAATTAGCTCTCGAAATTTTGGCTCGTGAACTTTATTTGAATTTGATATATATTTATTAATATCTCTTTTTTTATTAAACTTACTTGATTCCTTCTTCCAGAATTCGAAATTTGGGCTGAATTCAAATATAATTCACACATTTTCTATGATTTATTTTTAAAATTTGTATTTTAAAATAATTTTGTATATTTTTCGGAAAAAAAATTGCATTATAACCTATAAAATTTTTAACATCGTCTTAAAGTAGATGTATACCTAGGTTCACTTGCAAAAAAAATTAGAGTTTTTTATTTAAAATTTCTTAAGATACACGTGAATTTATACACCGGTTTGTTTTGAAATTTGGCATATTCGTTACAAGCGATAATAACGCCAAATGTGGTTTATACGCTTACGCCAAATGTAGTTAAATTTATTTGAAGATATTGAACGTGACCTTTTTTCCGCTCGTATACAATAAAAAAAGAAAAGGAAAATAGGTTGTATAAATTAAGAAATTCGCTAAGTAAATTATTCTCTTGACACAAACTGAAAAAAAAATACGCCAAGATAAATTTTTAAATTTTTCCGTAAATGTTGCACCAAATTTTACAAAATTTAATATTTAGGCATAATTTGAGTCGCAGGCTCGAAATATGAGAAAACATTGGCATGTCATTTTAGAAAAAGTCCGATTATGTGTTAAAATACCTATATTAAAACAATGCTATATACAAATTTAATACACATCCTAAGTCGCGTTTTCGAGACATGAAAATTGCAATTTGAATTTCATCAATCGGCCTAATAGAACGGGAAAATAAAAATAGAGCTACCTTATTTTTTTTTTTTACAATGTACATATGCGGTACTTATTACTTATATCAGTCTTCAATTTTATCAAAGAATGCAGCAATACGTTTCAAAGTATGACTTGTTGCTTTGTTTTGATGAAGTTTCACTCTTTGAATGTCACTGAAATAAAGAAATGGAACTACTTCTGCAAACATCTAAAGCAGAACTTTCTCGTGATGGTACGTTGAGTTGATTTTAACAAATTTTACGCTCTTTTTATTTTTAATTTCCAATTGTAAAAGAACCCTGAGACAGTCACGAATCCTTAAGTAAAACTTTCTTAGCAATGACGAAACAGTATTGTATATTTTTCTCCCTCTTTGTTTTTGATTATAAATAGTACCTTTTTTGTTGCAGTCATTTGGATAAATCTGTGCTTTATCAAATGTCTTAATGCATGTCCATTTATATACTATTAAATAGTTTTCATAGAGGATTCTAGAAATTGCTCCACGTTGAGGCACATGCCTCGTCAAAAGCTGGTAAACAGTATGTTTATTAGTATTTTTAAGTTGTAAATCTTGGTTTAGTATTTTATTTATCGTTGGTACAGATGTATTTAAAGACTTTGTAGTTGATATCTACGTCGACCGATTTTCTTTTGTTATCAACTATTGAACTTTAGAAACATTATAAACAGTATGCATCTTTTCTTGGATATTCTTCTTTTAGTGATTGAGGTTTTTTCCCTTTCCGATTAATTATGTTGCTTATTTTGCACTTAGAAATTTTAATACCATGCATTTCACAACGTTTTTGAATACCAGAAAAGGAATATTTCTTTTAGGAAAGTGCAGAAACGTGTCTTATAATCTGTAGCTTATTCACATGTTGCATTTAAAAAAAGAATAAATTTAAAAGTAGCTGATGATATTTTCATTCACCTAATGAGCTGCTACCAGAAATTTTTGTTCCTATATATTTGATTTTTTGAATTCTTTATCAAATTTGTTCTACAAATGAACACTATGTTCTACGAATGATCATGTGAGTATAGAATGCACTTTCTATGCTCCCACAATTTTTCTAATATATGCAATGGAAATCCGGGCCTGTTGCACTTACAAGGCCCTAACGTCCCTGTCGTAAATGCATAATCCAAATCTATTTTTATAGCTCTTAAATGTGCCTACAGAATTGCATATTACGATAAAAAATAAAATAAATAAACAAGGAATAAAAACCTAAAACGCTTTTCTGCAGTTAAATATTCCATACACTCCAGTATGCAATGAAGCCATTTTGCCATTAATCTACCTAAGCCTTTGACTAATCTTAAAACTTTTTAAGCTCTTCTAGTCACTGTTCTTAGACTTGCTAATTGGGTGACCCAGGTTTATATTTTGTGACTTCTAAAATTTACACTTGTCAATTGAAACAATATTTGCTATAACTCTGCCAGGACGCAAAGCTTGGTTATCCTGGTTTTAGTCGAAGAGATTTACAAAAGAACATTAAAAACATTTAGCCGTTCTTTCGGGGAAAGAATTCCTTTAATGCATAAAGATACTGAAGTGTCCTATTGCTTAAATTAAAAGATAAACAATAGAATATTTCATATACCTTATCGCTTCCTGATTTCTAGCGTGCCATAGATTAACTAAAAAATAATTTTTGAAATAAATTTATTTTGACTAAAGTATATTGCTTTAAAGTATGAAATCAAGATACTAGTTGATAATTCAGCAATATTAAGACCTACAAAAGTAGTATTAATTAAAAGACCGATTTTGATCTTAACAGAAACTCAAACATATTCTTAAACTGGAATTCCTTAATTATGCTAATCACCTTTAACTTATAAAATGAAATACGTAGGTTTTCATCCAAAATTTGTGCACATCATGTTCAAAATCTGTAGATAATGATTAACGTATACATGTTTTAAATTAATACAGCACGATATTTTACATTGTTTAAAAGTAAAATGTTTTCGTTATCAAAAAACGACATCTTTGTAACAGTGGCAAAAATACTAAGCTCGATATCTTACACTAAGTTCAGCTTTGTCGAAGAAAGTATAGACTGAGAATTCTTTCTCTAATATGCCATTCACATGGCATCTAATGATGCTTGATTATGAATCTGTAAATCCTGAATGAATCAAAAAATTATAAACAACAAATTTTTAAGCACGCAAGTAAAATATCACTCATTACCATGGTTCCTTTCGTACATATGAAATCTCTCAAATCAAGCAAAATAAATGCACACACTTATTTCCAATACATTTAAATTAAAATAAAATTTTTAATGACTACCAAAGTTTATATATTTTTATAATCATCTCAAATTTTATGCTGCCAACCGAGTATAGATTTTTTATATTATTTATGCATGGTCGCTTTACATACACCATCCATTATGAACTACACTCTCAGTATGGAATGTCAGAGCGATATGATAATATGTACCTCTGTCATGTTGCATTACCATTCCACATCATCCTCATGCTGCTATTATATTCCATTAGCATTCCATTCGATCCAACCTACAACGAAGTTTGGCATTTCAGTGCCAAATCAAGTGTCCTAGCTGTGTAGCGCTATCCACCACATCTACGCAACAATGCAGATCTAAAGGTTTTGGCAAATTCGTTACTGTTTCAAATAATTTAACACCAAAATCTACAGTTAACATCTGCTATTGGTTTCGCTTCTCTTAAAAATGGTGAGAATATGTAGTAATTATGTTCGTATTACTCTACCATTTTAGCATGCGTTGTTAATACGCGTGTAATGTTAACACACATTATATGCGTTTCTTGACATAATTTATCCGAGGATAAACTTATGGCTAAAATTAATTGAATAATGTGTTGAATAAAAGAGAGGTAAATTCTTCACATGTAAAATTTCACATAGGCATGAGTGAGTAAAGACACAACCGATATACTACCGGTTACCAGATGTCACCTCTGCTCCCTGTTATTTCATTCATTGAAAAAATGGTATGGTATTTAAAGCATAATGTATTATCATAATACACATAAATTGCTAAGAATATGGTCTTGAGAGCCATATAAATGTAGAGAATTAGTAAATATAATGTGTTCACACATAGTAGAGCTATAGACAAAACATAATTAATATGAAGTATTCGTAAAAATAATATGGTAAATAACATTTGAAATCAAATTTAAAAATCCTAAAAATTCTTAAAACGCTTGGATGCTGTACAGTAAGTCAAATTTTCAAACGCACATAATTGAAGTATACATTTCAAATTTACAAAGAATGAAGCCACTCCTAGAAAAAGGATAATAAATGTTATGTGAGTAATTTATAATCTTTATTAAAACGTTTACAATCTCTAGACACGATTTGACAATAGCTTTAAAATAACAGTGATTTTTTTTATGAAGCCGTGGCGTTTTCATTATATACATATTTTATGCTGGAGTTTTAATCATAGATTACAGGTGTAGGTACACAGTCACAGGTAAGTCACAGGCATAATTGGGGCAGGACACCAGAATTTCATCCTTGCTTGAATATTTGTAATCTCACCACAGTAGCTGTTCAACTACGCCGAAGATTTCATCCTTGGTTCAATAGGTGAATTTAATCACCGCTTGAATAGGTGTAAACCGGCCGCACTAGCTGCTAAGCTTTCCGCCCAATTTGATGGAAACTACATCGGGGAAAAACAAGCGGGTCTTCCATACCTCGCCTACCACCAAACCGTTTGAAAGAAATTCCAGCTCACCGTATATTTTAAGTACCCTATCTTGCACAGACGGTGTACACTTACAAACATTAATGCTTTCTCCACGATTTGAACTCGAGTCCAAGGATGCAGTAGCCAGAAGCAGTAACTATTATACCAATCAATCACGCAGTTTCTATCATGCTCAAATTTTGCACAGAAATCTTGTTTCCTTATTTCCTTGAATTTATTAAAATTGTCCAATGTTTCTGCTTTTTTTCAATAGTTATTAAAAATAAGATTTAGTTTTTTTTATTAAAAGTTTACCGATTAGCAGAACTTTTCTAAGAATGTTATCACTTGTATCCTATTCTAAGATCTTACTGACACTCTTGACAGTTCGTTTTATAACACTTGCCACCAATGGAATAAATATGTCTTCTTTTAAATAGAACATGTTGATAAATTAAGCCTTCATAAATGCGTAAAACATATCAAATAGATATTATAGACAATCAATATTATAGACATGTTGCATGGTTCTACGCTACTATCAATGCTAACTTACAAAGTTTAAAGACAAAAAGACCATCCACCAGAATTTAAATAATCGCAAACTAGGTCTTTCATGACCGTGGCTAAGATTTTAAATTCTAAGATCTAACATGTGGACTATCCTTTATATTCATTTGATTAAATTTCTAATTCTAAATTCGAGTTGTTAAAACCCTTGGAATTTTTTTCCCAACAAACTCATGCGATCATCATTCACTTCATATGTCCGTCCAAGGAGTCTGGAAGAAAAATACTTTAGCCACAGAAACACTAAAATTTACCCTTTTCAGATTACCTTTCATAAGTTCCCATAGCGTTTATCTATTTGACTTTTTGCTTAAATTCATTTTTCTCACCGCTCAGGTCTTCAGCATTGTACGTAATAAGTGAACGTATGTGTATGTGTGCAATTTTTCAGCAACTACCTACTTACCGTATTCCTACGTGGTTAATAGCTTAGACAGAGTAGACCTCAAACATGCCCTACTTCAAGAATGCTGAAATTTCATTTAACATTCTTGTCTGGAGGGCGTAACTTTTAACTAACCTCATTTATATTATAATAGCTTTTAATTAATTCAATATAATTTGCTGACTTTTACTTTTCATTTACAATCAGAACACATTTAACATTTATGATACAGGTAAGATAACATTTTCTATGGATATAAATCATAAATAACTATATTTCATTAGTATATTACAATTCAAAAGATTGCTTATTTTAAACTTCACAGAATATATACAATAGCTACTAATATTTGCTTTCCAACCGCGGCAAAATTTTTCATTTATTAGTCTTTTGTACTAACACAATCATGTTTAGCACGTAAAATGAAA
This sequence comes from Stegodyphus mimosarum, assembly GCA_000611955.2. Taxonomy (NCBI): domain Eukaryota; kingdom Metazoa; phylum Arthropoda; class Arachnida; order Araneae; family Eresidae; genus Stegodyphus; species Stegodyphus mimosarum. Next base: position 333,473 of record KK122094.1, on the reverse strand, counting down.
TCCTTCAAAATAGATACGCAGTTCAAATATAGGTATTTTGACACAAAATCGGACTTTTTCTGAAATGAAATGCCAATTTTTTTCCATTTCGATTCTACGATCCAAATATGCCAAACTGCCAAATTTTGTAAAAATCGCACAAGTAGTTTTTCAAAAATTAGATCTCAAAATTTTAGTTCTTCAATATTAATTGAATTTGATATATATTTATTAATATCTCTTTTTTATGAAACCTATTTGATTCCTTCTTACACAGTTCGAAATTTAGGTTCATTCCAAACAAAATTCTCCCATTTTTCATGATTTATTTTTAAAATTTGTATTTTTAATCATTTTTATAAATTTTTCGAAAAACGTTTTCAATTATAACCTATAAAACTTTTACAATCATCTTAAAGTAGGTTTATTTCTAAGCATAACTGCAAAAAATTAGAACTTTTTATTCAAAATTTACGAAGATTATCCTGAATATATATATTGGGGTGTTTTGAAATTTGGCATTTTTGTGGAAAGCGATAATAACGGAAATGTGGTTTACGCACTTTGTTAAAATTATTTGAAAGTAGAACGATGTGACTTTTTTTTGCGCTTATCCACAATGTAAAAAGGCAACAACTATGTGACTTTTTTTCCGCCGCTGCACGATGGAAGGGAAGGAAAATAGGTTGCCACATATTAAGAACTTCGCCAAGTGAATTATTCTTGGCTCAAACTGAAAAAAATTCGCCAAGTTAAATTTATGAATTTCTCCTGAAATTTAGCAGCACATTTTACAAGATATAATATTTCGGCATAATTTGAGTGGAAGTATCGAAATATGGGAAAACAATTGTTATGTTATTTCAGAAAAAGTCCGATTTTGTGTCAAAATAGCCATGTTAGGATGGTGCTATATATAAATAAATCTAATATATATCCTAAGTCGCGCTTTCGAGACATGAAAAACACAATTTGAATTTCGTGAATCGAATCGGCCCAGTAGAATGAGAGATATAGAACTGTATTTTTTTTTTTTTTTTTTTTTTTTTGCGCAGTGTACATTAAGGGGACAGTGGAGATTCGATTTTTTTTAAATTACTGTCATACAGATATGAAAGTTTGCAAGCACATATATTTTACAACAATTATTTCAAATATCTTTTAAAAAATTTTCTGTTTAATTACTGTTTAATTTTTTTAAAATTATCCATCGCTCTTAATGTTTTATAATTTCTTATTATTTTTGCTTCATTTTTACTGAAAACACATACATATTTTCGCATACATAATTTTTTTAGAGATACCTAAATGTCGAGCAAATTTTCGCACTTTAATGCACTTTAGTTGGGTTTTATCTCATTCATGAACTCACTTTCAATAGGGAATATTTTAATTTTTTAATAGCAATTTTTAATTTTGAAACCTTTTTCCTTATTCTTTTGTTTCCATCCTACAATTCCCTGCCAGAATAAATTTTCAGTATCAAGTTTTATGTAAATGAGGTAGAACCAGTATTTACAGAAAGCCTCGGCCCCTTCCGTAGAAGAGCTCAGAAGTTCACAGTAGGACTTGTTCTGTCTTCTGGCTACGCCGTTGCTTTAAGCCAATCTAACTAAGTTCGGCCGCATTATTACGTGCTTCTTAGTATTCGCCGGTGACGTTTAAATAAGGGACAACTCGGTTGGTTATTTCTGTACATCTTCGGCTTAGTTAGAATTAGTTTAGTTTCTTGTTTTCTATCTTAAGTTCAAGCCCAAATGGAGGCTTTCTGTAAGCCCGAGAAGGGCCACCTGTGAAATATTTCTTGAGTTAAATAAAAAGGGTATATTAACCCTTCCTTTGACTTTGATTTTGCAGTTTTAAGAAGTAAGCGGTGCGTCGCTACACATTTCTTCAAGTATTCTAGTTGCCAAGGACATACAATTTAGATAGAATTTCATACATATACAAACAGATATACGAATTACAAATTACAGTCGTTTTGAACAAAAACTAAAGAGCAATTTGAAGATACAGTATCACGAAATTTTCATTATGACGAAAAAGCATTTTAAGGATATTTTTGCACTTACCTTTAAAGACTTATTTCTCACTATATTCTGATATATGTTTTTACTTAAGACCCAATATTTTAATATTATTTTACTAATGCATAAATATTTTTCTGTTGATAAAGCAGTGGAATGGTAAGAAATACTGCAATATCAGTTTAGAGATTTTCCCCAAAATTTCTGTAAATTCAACTAAATATTGTTTTTTAAACTATAAATCACTTTAAAATTTCCTGCACAATACCTTACTCTTCCTTAATTTTATTTTCATTATGCTTTATTATTTTGCATATATTTTTATAAATCATCTTTTCTTATACCCACTGCAGGACCTCTTTGCTCTATACGACGTTTATCTCGCCTCTATGCAATAGATATTGAAGTGGAATTAATTTCTTCCTGATTCATACTTAAGCATCCAAAATTAAAGTCACTAATCGCTACACTAACAGCCATTTCGAGTCGCGTTTTTGATACAAATTTTTCTTTGGGGTAGATTTTCCAACTGACACTATGAAACCTTTCGTTAGTGCTTTGTGTTTTTCCAGATGTACATCTTGCTAACACTTCATTACTGACTAGTCTTTAACACACTGCTAGTATTTTGGATAAAAAATCAACTGTGAATTTGATTTATATCAATGATTGAGATTTAGGTTTTTTATTTTTCTCAACGCACACTCTTTTTCACTGAGAAAACAACATGCTGTGACACCTATTATTCATTTTTTATGTCTTGGTGAGCCATTCCTGGAAGAACAGTGAAACAAAGTTGCATCAGTTGCAGTCTTTGTATCTTGAACATTCAGTGTGTTATCCTTTATTGCTTTCTTATAAAAATTCCCTTTAAAATTTCTTTCCTTTTAAGATTACCTTGCTTACGATCACCGATAGTCACTCATTAAATTCGCAACTCCTTGACTGTATTATGAAGACCAGTCCCTAGTCGCTTTGATGCACGATTAATGCATTTCTCGTTTGAAATTTTCATATTTGTGTAACAAATACCTAGTTCTGGGAAATGCTGATAAGTTTTTGCATCAACATCAGAAAGATTATTGACGTAGCTAAAGCCACATGTAATTTCGGATCTCCTCTACATAATTCACTTGCATCGAATTAGATTAGCCTTTAAAATTTTGACAATATTCAGGCGCGTGACTTCTAAACTAAATTCAGCACTATCTGCATAAAGAGGCATTTTAGTATTCACACACTGGACATGGTATTTTGAGAATATTTCGAAATCAATCTGTCAAAACATTTGCAACTATTCCAAAACCTTACAGTGACGTATGACAAAGTTTGTGCTATGTCTCATCGAATAAAATAATAATGTCAATTTTAGTTAAGAGGTCAATATTTAATTATTCATGCTTCTTTCGTACTATATTTCGAGCAATTTGTCATTTAATTTTTTTTCGTATCAGTTGTGCAGATATCCAAGGATCGAAGGATTAATTATTACGGAGTGCATAGGGTAAGAACCCTCTACCTCCACATCATAGTCAATAAAAGGAGCAGAAATAGGAAAAAATAAAAAATACATGAAAGACGTTAAGGAAAAATAAAAAGGAAGTCAACATGACTTGAGAGAAATTACAGAGACAAAAAGAAGAACTTATAAAAATATTATAAGTTCGGAAAAATTAAGCAGAGATTAGCGAGACTCCATCTCGGGACCTTCCGGTCTCGAGTCTAACGCGCTAACTACTGAGCTAGGGAGAATACAGAATGTTTTGGTATTTTAAGATATCAATAATTTTTTTAATCAATTTAATTTTTAGGGTATTTTATAATTTTATAACATGAATACAACACCAAAGATAAAGCAGATAGGAAAGATTTTACGATTAATAGGCTCCTTGGTCACCTGGATTATAATATAGTTATATATTGTGCAGATATTTTGAAAAAAATGTTTGTTCATTGAATGAATACTAGTAGCCATAGAAAACTTTTCCAAAGCTGCATGACATTTCCCAATTTTTAGAAATCATTTACAAGCTTTTTATCTGCATCAAAACATTTAAATTATTTTGTACAAGGGCTAGAAAATATTGAACTGAACACCTTCTGACACAATTTGCAATTCAGTTCAATCTTAGTTGAAGAGTCACACATTGCTTTCGAAATTACATCTAAAGAATTATATAGCATCCATAACATTGTACAACAGATAATTTAGTGTTCATGAGTATATATGAACGATTTTCACTCCTGTTTTACTAAATTTTGAAGGAGATAGAATATTTTGCTTCAGCTTAGTTGCACTTACACTCTCAGTTGTATTTACAGCTGATTCTGATGTTGGAATTTCACTACTTGTTATGTCTTCTGATGAAGTCTTATTTTAGTGTAAGTATTTTTTACATAATAACATCTAGAGGCTAACATCTATTATAAATATTCTTCAGACCTGCAAGAGTATTTTTGCCAATAAAATATGACAAACAACACTTTCTAGCCCTCAGACGAGCTTTAGTATAAGGTAAACAAAGATAACTGATGAAAGAAATGACAAATATTGATAAACTGAAAAACGAAGATTAAAGATATAAGGAAACACGCAGAAAGAAGTTATAGTTACAGCTAAGATCAAAAATTTCCAAATAGTAAAAAATGGCTTAGTTACAAAAATAAAGTATTGTAAAATAATGTTTATCAAATGTTTGCTTAACTTTTTTTTGATTTGCTGATAATAAAATAATTTAAATAATCGTCATGTCACCAAAAATGCAAAAAAAAAAATACTTAAATTCTTGTAACTTTTTTAAGAACTATTTTATACGCAAGCGAATTTTTACAGATGGTAGCATTAAAACGATAGAATATTAGTGTACCAATTTTTGTCTTTCCTTGAGTGTCTTCGATGATAAAAATCGAAACCTTGCATTGGACTTTCTGATGCAGGAGGAACTTAAAACTTGGGGTGACGGACAGGCTAAATGTTGGCTTTCTTGAAACATATTTTATAATCAATTCGGGTGCAAGTTGTAAGGTTGCAGTTAATCTAGAAACTGAATTTAAGTCGGACAATTCTACTAGACAGGTCAGCGCATTGTCACTATGTCTGAAATACAAGTACTATGACGAAGACTTGAAAAGGTTTTAAATAACTTTTGGAATCTTTCTTCTTTCTTGACTTTATAAAA
>KK122094.1:238389-328249 GCA_000611955.2 Stegodyphus mimosarum | reverse complement strand
TGTTATTGACAAAAATCAATAACTCATGGCGATGTAAATTAAACAATAACAGTCAGATAAATTTTCGCCCGTTGGGGAAATCACTAGCGCGTCGCGCAGCTGCACCAAAAGTCGGGGTTCGATTCCCGGGCTGGGCAAGGTTGACTCAGCCTTTCAATCCCTCAAGTGGGTAGATAAAATGAGTTCCAAGTTCGCTTGTGGCTAAACACCGGGGGTCCTGCGACAAGCTGACCACTTGTCCAAGGCATATGCTGATGCACGCCGGGGTCCTTAGGCCAAGAAAGCACAAAAAGGGCACTGCAGACCGCGGACCATTAGGGCTGTTGCGCCACTGAATTTAATTTCAGTCAAATAAATTTAAACGTTGATCAAGAAGTCGAAGGCAACATATAAGCTGTCTCAAATACTTTTTCCAGCGCCTAAGTTTAAACTATCGGCTGCGAGAGAAGCAATAGTTGAAATATTCCCTTTAAGACAGAGCTGCCGAACTCTTAACAGCACGGAGAGAGTACCAGAATACTCAAGAAAAAATAGTGTTTGATACTCAAAACTTTATGTTTATGTACTTTAGAAGCATTTGTATTCTGATGAGTAATACGGAAGGAAGATGTCATAGTAATGATCAAAATTATAACAGGTAACTGGTACATTAACACATAGTACATTACAAATCTTTTATTTTTTCGATAATTTGAGGGTTACAGAAAATTTACAAGATATGACAAAACACATTCTCCTCAGCTTAGGGTAGAATCGGAACAAATATTCATATCAAAATATAAAGTAATACCTGTTTACTAGGCTTCGGTTCAGGCCTCAAGATTTCAAGAGAGAACTGTGGCTGTATATATAAAGTAGATTAAGCAACTCAGTAGCAGGGAGCTCTATCAGCGAGACGGTTAACGAAAGCTTCCAAGGCTCTCTCCCGAACTCAAGAAACCCTGAGTTTATATTATAAGGATTTTAAGTTTTACTAATGTTTATTTTATTTTAAACTTTGCCATCCTCTCTTATTTTCCATTTCCAACCAGAATAAGGGCGAGTAGGAATTTATTCTAATGAGTTTGCAAACTGTAAAAGGTATTTAAGAAGTGGTTTTTAGTTAAGAGGGAGAGAGCCTTCCTCCCGCTCTGCTCCGCGCGTGCTTTTCAGTTAGTTCGTGTCTGCATTTAGACCAGAACTTAGTTCTTGCTGATATAATACGCGTATTGTACAAGGTAACCAAAAATGTTCTTGTCGTTTTGGACAGTCAAAAATAAAAAAATTATAAAACAAGTAATCCTCACCGCTAATCCTCAACGTAATCATCATCGGCATGCAGTGCCTTTTGCCAACAAGTTGTTATCTGTGCCATGCCATCGCGATAAAACTCAGGAGTCTTGGACGCAAAGAAGTCCGTGAGGTCTGGTCGGTTGTTGAAACATTTCTCACAAAAATGGTTGTCCAGGGAATGGAAATGGTGGTAGTCTGTTTTCGCGAGGTCTGAGGAGTATGGTGGATGGGGTAGTGTCTCTTAACCCGGTCGATCGATGGTGGCCTTGTCCTCTGGAACCACATGCGGCCTCGCATTGTCATGGAGGAGGAGTACACCCTTACGATTGACCGATGCTGGCTCAGTGTCTGCCGTCATGGTTTGGCCCACTGGCAGGAGCTCACAGTGCACCACTTGAGGACTAGTTCACCAGATACAAAGCATGGTCTTGCGTGGGTGGAAAGAAGATCTCGCAGTTTGAGGCATAGGGTCCCGTGGTGCAACTAATGTCTGAAACCTCGTGTGTGCCATACTGGACTCACTTTTCACCGCTGGTACTCGATCGAATATGGATGCATTGCGGTGTCAAGTAAGCAACGAAAACCAGGCAGCGACACGTTGTTGCTTGTTTTCATCGAACAGTAAATGCGGTATCCAATTGCTCAGCTTGTATGCATTTCCTATGCGGTGCAAATGGAGTATGATCGTTCCATCAGATACCTGGAAGCGTGCAGCAAGCTCACCACATGTTTGGCTACTATCACTCTCTATTGGCTGCTCTCAGGGCCTCATCGTCCAGCGCTTGTGGCAGACCGCTGCGTGGTGCATCACTAAGAGACATGTCTCCTGACCTGAACTTCTGGAACCAATATTTAGCAGTTCGTCCGTTAACGTTATCATCTCCAAAGGCCTGGAAAATTCGACGACTTGATTCTGCTGCTGACAGGCCCACTTTAAAATCTTACAGCAAACAACTCCGAACGAGCGCATTTCAGGCGTTCATTTCAATCAGTCCCTGGGTGTTATGTTTGAAGTTCAAATCATGATAATCACTGGCATATATCGTGAAGTGTGCCGTCACCATATGTTTCAAGAACCAATGCAATGCGCTTTTATACTCTTGATCAATGTTCGGACTCCTATTCTAACCACTTCATCGCCAGGTTTGATGACTATTTTTATGCTGGGGTTCTTTCTTTCTATGTCAAATCAGAAACGGCAAGAACGTTTTAGGTTATTTTGTAGTATTTGCATCTAGCTCACTACTTACGCAGGTTCAAAAGGCCAATCCTCAGCGTCAATAGTCTCTGTAATGCAATTAAGTTGAATTTTTAATCTAGTTAAGTTAGTTATTAAGTGAATATTTCTTATTTTCTACGTTTTAGGCCAAAGTGTTGGTTTCTGTATCCCGAACTGAGGGAGCGCCTATACGCTGTGAGAAATAAAGGGTAAAGTTAACCCTTCTTAATTTGTGTTGTCTATTCCACGCCCACACGAACACAGCTTGGGTAAGCTCCCAGTTCCCAATCAGTATTGCACTGATGTTTCCCAAGTGAGTCAGAAGGAACAGTAATCTTAACAACATATAAGTGGCTGCCAAAGGTAACACGAACCGGATAGGAGATAATAAACCGAAAATCATTAGTGTAATTGACATATCAACACATTAACATTTCAGATGCCAGGTAGCGAGCTGTGTCACATAAATTTGTCTTTCATCTGATTATATAACATCGCCTTGCAGTTCATTTGTTTTCAACTTGCTTTGGGTTCGGTTTTTCTTGGACAGTCCTGCACTTAAATTAATTTGCACGCTGACGGGAGTTCACCAAATTAGAAGCGAAAGTAAAGAAAAATAATAATAGTGTTACGAAAAATTCGGCGGTTGCGCCTGTATGTAAGCTTTCCGGCATAGCACTAGGGTTGCCATAAAATAGTGTATGGCAGGGTTGCCAGATTGGCGACTTTATCGCCCATTTGGCGACCAAATAGGCGATATCCCATGGTCCAATCGGGAAGCTTCTAGAATAATTTCCTGTCGAGATATTTCTCGAAACGTGTGGAACTTTAAGAAAAGCTATTTAAACCCTTGCGTTTCTGAGAGGAGTTAGTTGCGAAGTGAGTTGCAAGATTGTGAAGTGTTGCGAGTTGAGCAGATTGTTGAGATTGTGAAGTAGTGTGAGCGTTGTGCTTACTGTGAGTGCTAAGCTACGCGAGAGTTTTGTGAACGGAAAGCAATCGAGTAGTGCTTTGCCGTGAAGCTATCTTTACAGTATAGCTTGAGAGTGGATTGGTAATTGTTCCACGGTGTTTTATTAGAAGTTTAGTGTTGCCGTGAAGCTACCTGTACAGTTACAGCCTGAAGCTGTGTTGCTAATTGTTTCAGCGTATTGATTGTAGATTTTCGACGATTTTAAAGATAATTTTGGAACTGTGCTGTAAATAGTGATTCCTGTAAATAAATTGTGCTTTTTATTGTTCTGCATCGTGTTTTCATCGGATACTCTCAAATCCATGAACCCGTAATAACGCAACAATATAACTGGATTAATTAACGTCATAAAAATGCATATCTGTCTACTAGTTTTAAATGCTTGAAATTATTATAAACATGTAATTGTTAGTGTCTTTATTTCGTCCATGATAGAAAAAAGTGTGATTTCATGAGAAAATTAAAATGTGTTAAAACAGTGGTAAGTTAAGAAGGTTTTACAACATTAAATTTCATATTAGGTTAAAAAATTGCAACCAAATATAATTTATATGTTACAAAGATATTTCACTAACGAATTATTTAGCATCATTCTGAATCATTCCCTCCTCTCCCTTCTTAGTAAACTTCCCATCTCCATTGCCGTAGGTTTCAAAACTGCAACGACATTTTTCAGATTACGCCGTAGTCTTGGATTACCAAAACAAGAGTTAGAAAGTATTTGGTGAGAGAGAAAGTTTAATACCTTGGGGCGGCCATTAGCGGGACGGTAATTCAATTCTCTATCGGGTCTTCTCATTGATTGTAGGGAATGGGGTCGCCTTTCAACCCTCCCCTTTTTCTGGAAAAGCTTTGCAGATTGACACATGCAAATAAGCCGTATGACGTCGACCGTAAAATATTCCTCAAAGTTATCTTCCTTTTCTGCTTTTTTCTCCATAAAAAATTACGTAATAGAAGAATGCTAATCCTTTTTTCGGGAGCAGAAATGCATTTTTTTAATACTTCGACACTTTTCATTTCTTCCTTTTTTTCTTTCATCGTCCGTTTATTTTGGAGTTTTTTCCTTTTTATCAGAAAAGGGTGGGTGGAGGAAAGAAGAGATTTTGAATAATAGGATCGACAACTCTGCATATTTTTGTATTCATAAAAACTTCAGTTTGCACTTGTTACCGAAGGGGTTATTATAGAGTTTCATGACAACGTGGAGCAGTTATTTGTGCGTAAATTTCAGAGTTCAAAACAAAAAAAGAGGTTTTGAAAGGGATAATTTTAAAGAGATGCAAATATTCTGGCATAAAAAAATGCTAAATTTAAATATCTCCGAAGTCGGAGATTATTTACATTTTTGCGTTGATAGAGTTCCGATTTTTTTCATTTAGTAGATGATGACTTTTTGCGCTGTAGCTTCATTTTCCTATCGCTAACTTAACATCTTTGGTGTAAAATCAGTACATAGTTACATTATGAAAAACACAGAAAACTAATAAGAATAAAAAAGGAAAGGAATTATTACATTCGATATAAAGTAACTATTTTTAATTTAAGGACTAAAACATTTTATATCTGCTTAAGAAAGATTAACATTTTGTCTACACTGATAAATGTTTAGAGAGAAAACCGTTTTTCACTTTGCATATATTAAGGTGGGAGTTATTTTCTTGAAGTACGCATTGCATTAAATCCCCAGTGAACAACTTCAATGCTATCTAAATATGCTGTCGCTATTTATGGTAATAGATCTTCAAGTACCCCGTTGGTTAGTTGCGAAATGCTTAGCAACACGCAATATCAAAAATATATGATATTGCAAACGATGGCAGTTTGATATAAGTGTTTGTAAAAAACGTTTGAGTACAAGCTACTCCTGCCTCGAGAACCACAAGACGTAACAATAGAGCTTTCAAATAATCATTTAAAATGTTGATGTAGACTTATTGCAATGTATTTAAAGAAACTATATTAACTGCTGAATGTATTGTGTGCAATATGACAGCAAGCTCCCTCTTATAACACTTATATATGTCAGGGAAGTATGTAAAACCTTCATATTTCTTCTGTCCATTTATACCTAAGTGGTTTCATCATAAACGTTATTGTGTTATAAGATATTTCTCCCGCTTTCCTGGCATGCCTTTGTGGTGTAATGGTCAGGCACACCCAGCGCGTATTCGAGAGGTCCGAGGTTTGATTCCCGGAGTGGGCATTGCACGTTTTTCCTGTCTCCTACTTCCAAAAAAATAACTAATGTCACTACAATGAGCAAAAGAGTTTCTTTTTTGTTCGCACTATACTGATTCATCCCCTTCCAACAAAAACACATTTTGCTTCTGAATAAAAGGGAACTGCATATAATAGCTTTCTAAATCGATAAAGTTTTATTCAAAACGTGAGCTAAACGGTAGCACCCCCTTTGTCAGCTTTTAAATTGCCATGTCTCACTTTCAAAGGAGAATTTTTTGGAAAAATTAAACTTGGAATGGGAAGAGAAGTGGAAAAAATCTAAAAATCTCTTTATTTCTCATTATCTCTTCCCCCCTAAAGGTAAACAAACTTATGATAAAATAGCTAAAAACTAGTGGAAATATTTAAAAATTTAAATCACTCTCATGTTTGGAAATTACATGTTATAAAACACGAGAATCATTTTAAAATTGTAAACATTTTTAAACGACATCAATGTTCATTCATTTCTTTTCTGAAATGTTCGCTATTATTAGATACTTTATTATTGGATTGTTTGTATATAATCAAAATATTGTTGCTGTTGTGACTAAGCTCACTTGTTTGATATAAAAGGAAGACCACAAAATTCATCGTGCAAAAGAATCAAGATTGCTGCCGTCCTTGGCAAGAGCTTTGGGCATCCTACAGGTGACAGTACGACTTTGCTTAGTTCTGCCACCAGTTCTGAAGGAGAGGGAACGGGTCTGGTCGTCCCCATCTCTCATTTCTGCCAAAACCTCTCTAGAGGACTTTTCGCTTGGCGTGTGTTTAGAGTGCCCATGTCGCTCATACACTATAGATTTACAAACATCCACGCCTTTTCCAGGATTTGAACCCGGGTCCTTCGGTATGGCAGTCAGAGTCTGTAATCACTATCCCGGTTGGGGCGGCATATTCAAATTATTTTTTAGTTCCCTGATGCATACAAATTATTTGAAAATTTAACACCTAATATTGTCCAATTTACTAACAATACCATAAAATTGTGCATCGTAATGTAGTAAGCAATTGTACGTCTGCTTGAAAATTTTAGAGTGGGTCTATTAGTTAGTAAATATGTTCATTGTAAGCCAATTTAATTACATATTATTGGAATGGTTTTGTTAATTTGCTACCTTAATATGTTTCAAGATTGGATTTTTAATGGTTCCTGGTCTCCCATCTAATGGTGATAAGGAATTTTTGGAATTGATAGAAATTATTGACTACTTATGGAAGCTGCAGTCGCTGCCGAGAATCAAAATGATGGATATTGGGCAATCTGGAATACATTCCTTCGGATGGAATGATCCAATCAAACTGAAAAAAAATCAATGATAAATATACTACTTCTTTGTTTCTCTCTCAGGGTAAGAACTGAACGCCTGTCAATCACTTTTGCTGCAATAGGTTTTAAAATTATATAAAATACATAAGACTTGTGATACCATCGATAAATTATAGCGAATTTATTAGCAGAAAATCACTCTAATCGAAGATAGTTAACTGAATCCTCAGAATAACGTTCTTGTGCTGAAAACGTATCACCGATCACGAGTACCCTCACCTGAGACATATCGTATACAGCAGCTGATACTGGGTGCACACACCTGAATGCAACACTGATGTTCAGACATAAAATGGAAAAAAGAAATAAGAAACCTAAAGGTCATTTCTATATAGAAATACTTAACAAATGCGGGGCATATCAGTCGCTTCTTTTGTTAAGCTATGCACTTTGAATTCTAAAGAGGAAATAATTTAAATATCTTGTGCTACTTTGGTAATTGATCATTTTTCAGTTTGCTTATAATATGATTTGAAAATCTTATTTTACTGGCTAAATCAGCATTTGGAGGTTACATAGAGGACAAAAATTTAATGTGGTAGCAAGACGCTTGGACTTCCATTTTTATCGGACAAAGTTTTATTCTTTAATAGATTAAAATATGAAAACAACCTTATATGTTGAAATTATTAACAAGCTTAATAAACGTCAGCTGTGTTACGTTAGATTAAATTATTTAAATATTGCAAAACACAGAAAGGCTTCTGACTAAACAGAGTAGTGCTTCGTTACGAACTTCCTAAGAAAACTTGCTCTTATTCACACTACAGATAGAGAAAACCAAGGAAAACAACCATACAGCTTACCCGTTGGCATAGGATCTATTCTGGCTTAAAGTATCAGAATATTCGGTGGGCTTAACCTCTTGGCCATTGGTAGGATCAGCTGCATTAAGATAACCTTGTTTAAGTTAAAATAAGTGCGTCAAGCAGGGGATCCTAAGATTTTAGTTATTATAAATAATACGAATTTTAAACATTTTCACTGTCCAATCACAGTGCTTTTGAGTAGGGTAATGTTACATGCCAAACAAAAAAGTTTTAATATTATGCATCTATTTTGAGTAGACTACAGTGCATTACAAGAAAATGTGGGGTGTTATAGGAATGTGAGAAAAGTGATAAATCATGCTGTTGCGCAAGGCTCAAGGGAAGTATAAACTTTAGTGCGAAACTGATTTGGAAAAGTCAAATTCTCGCAAGATGTTAACCAAAATCTAGCTTCGCTTCTTCAAGAACACGAAGAGTGAAAAATGCCCTGACTCATTATTTTGCCCAAGAGAAATTTCCTCATATTTGGCTCAATGTTTAGAAAAAGCGTATCTGAACAAAAACATATTTTATCTGTTGCAGTTTTACTTCTTCGAAAGTAAATTCGAATTACCAGTATTCAATAAGTGTCGCATAGTAAAATGCAGAGGAATGTCGAATAACGTCTTTTTAATGTTACATATGTTTACTACATATGTAACATTAAAAAGACGTAACATTAAAAAGACGCTTATGTAATAAATACAAAGGATTTTTAAAGTTTAGTATTGTTTTATGTCTAATTATTTATGCAATTAAAACAATCTGTAAACAGTACAAAACTTCATTTTTTTATTACTTATATTCGACATTGTTTCATTCTGAGGATTAAGTATTAACGTGCATTTTACTTGGAAATTGAAAAAAAATTCTAATTAATTTTCATTTCAATATTTTGATTGTTTTTCGTAAAAGCTAAATGCTTTCGTAAATCACAATGAAATCATTTTCTAACAAAAACTATTTGAAATATACAGAGATATCCTTATTTCCATTTAATATTTGCTTTCGAAATGCAATAATATAAGAAGAATAAAATGTGACAAAAATATTTAGTAATGTTTACTTATAGTTTTTTAAAATATTCCTATTGATGGAATGACCCTCAAACGCAAGATCTTTCGAACAGTGAATATTTATTAAATTAATTTAAAGGAACAGTGAATATTTATTAAATTAATTTAAATGAACAGTGAATATTTATTAAATTAAATATAATTTATTAAATACATTATTCTCAATAAAGAGTACATAATTGTTTAAAAAACGTTTTAATGCTTTTTTCAATCATCAGAAAAAAATAAAGTATACTTACATCTTCTAGGATCCTGTAAGAGCAGTTTCAGCAAGCATTGAGATGTGTAATGAATTAAGCTCGCACTGTATACATGATGAAAATGTAATTTATGAAAGTATCTCAAAATGAAGATTACGATAGAATCATGTACTATTGCGAGGAAAACGTTTTATGTAAATAATGTGTAGTAAGCTAATCACCTTTCTTACTTTTCCGCCATCGACAGAACAACTGGCTCCCTGGGTTAAGTGCTTTCCAACCTATTGGATCCCGTCGAATTAAAAATAAATAAATATAAATAAAGAGCTTAGTACTGTGCTCAGGGAATTGTTTACATTTAGAGCCGAGTGCTGTGTCCTCCAGGAATTGGCCACGCTAAACGAGGAACATTTTTTCATTATTATGGTACATGTTAGGCATACAGATGTATTAAGGATATGATATGGACTCTGGTACAGATGTAAAGATGAACAAATACACTACAAATTGCGAAATGCATTAAATGAGTTCTGAATTAATCATAGTATTAAACATAAATAAAAACAAGAATAAAGCAAACAAAAAAGTACATTTAAGTAAATTAATATATATAGAGAGCGGACTGCTGACTTCATAGTGTAACTGGCAGCGCGTTCACTAAGTAATCGGAGGGTCTGGAGTTCAAATCTCGTTCACTGTGGGCCCATCAGCGGCCGAGCGGTAAAGTTGCTGAACACTGGTATACACCCAGCCCGCTCGCGAATCCCGCGATCCCCCGCGGACGGGCGATTTCGTGGCTTTCCCCATATGGAATGTGTATATGAGAAAGTTCATCTTAGAAAGTTCTCCACGAAGGCAACCCTTGAGGCTTTGCTGTAATCGTAGGAACCGAATCATTCACTGTGACTATCACTGACTTTCCATGTAATAAAAAATAAAAAAGCCAGAATTTTTTCGAAATTTTAAAACCTTTTTTCTTAAAGAATGCATAATTATCTACTATCTTCAGTAATTTGGTGATGAAAGTGGATGTAAAACAATTTATTTGATCCTAAGCAATACCTCTAATGCAAAACATATCCTTGGAATAAACATCCGTTTGAAGTAAAATATATCTCTTTTTTACTTAAATGATAAATTTTCTGACATTACAAATATTCTAAAACTTACCAAACAAAAAATTACATAAGAATTTCTTTGAAAATTCTACATTATTTAAAAAAATTTATTAAGTAATTTTATCTATGCAAATGTGAAAATAAAATAAAAATATTCAGATGAAAGTTCTAAGTTTTTTCATGTTGGAAACCTAGTTAGTTGTTTGGTTTGCTCAACTGTTGTCTGAAATATTAACTATAGTTTGCAATTCCTCTGAGACTTCAGTATAAAAGCCACATTGTCAAAAAAACTTCTGACTAGTTTTAAGAGACTAACTCCCTGCAATGACTATAATATGCATGGCGTCTAACAGAGATATCGACTGTTTTATCTCCTTCGACGTGCTTGCTTTTCCACAAAATACAATTCTGTTCATCATTTTCTGAACGTCTTTTCTATATTTATTTTTATATTGATATTTGAAAGCTTTTATATTTCACTGGTCTAAAGGCTGAATGCTAGAATTTGTATTTACGGGAAGAGACACTAATGCTGGATGGACTACGAAAAGCTTTGACAGATATTAAGGTGGATATTTTGGCACTGAAAAATCAGTCTTTTGTCAATTTGAGTTTCATAAGCGGCTGAGATTAGTATGTATTTAGGTTAAAATAACACGCCGAATAGCGATTAATCTAGAAGGCAAACAAAATGAATCAGCAAGCTATTAAAAAATTCTCATCTCAACACATCAAAAGGCACCCCCTCGTTGTAGAAGATTGTAAGAATTCTGTTGTCATTCCTTTCTTTCCATCAGTTAGCTATAAAACTTTTCGTATTTTAAGAGAATTTAACATTCCGGTATTTTTCTTTTCTGTCAAAAAAATTTCCAGTTATATTCTTAAGGACACTATTCCGGATATGAATTCCTGGGGTTCTTACAGGATTCCTTTCTAATGGGCTTTTATTTATATTGGTCAAATTAAAAGATCCTCACAATTTGAGGTTAAGGAACATGAGGCATATGTGTGTTAGGAAAAAGGAAACACAGAAATCATCTTTTGTCCAGCACTGTAAGTCATAAAATCACTCTTTTCATTTTTCCACCCAAAATTATTCGAAAAACATCGTGACAAACATTGGTGAGTTTGATTTCCTAAAAGCGTTTCACATTAAAAAAAATCATTCTAATTAATGAACCTAATTCCAATACATCTTTACCCTCAACTTTCAAAGAAATTATGTTGTAGTTTTCTTGTTTCATCAATAAATGACTTCAGTAGGACTTCTTTGCAGTCATTCTTATCTTATCAGCATATTCTATCTCGTTCATCTGCACTTAAGCAGCTGAAGAAGTTGCTTCTGTATGTAAATCCTCGAAATCAGTTCTGCAAAATTTGCAAACATTACGCTGATTATTGTTAAACGTCTCCAATAATTGCACGTATTTGTTTTGGTCCTGGAAATTTGAACGTGCAAACAGCTGTGTTCATTAGCCAATGAGTTTAATAAGTGGCAGGTACTGTATAATAGTGGTACATTTAATATTTTATGTGTTATGTTTATGTGTCTGTTCTCCTTTAACACCTTGCTATTTAATTATAATAAATCATGTAGCTAATTACTCTAAAACAAGAAATTAGCAGGAGTTCCTTAAAAGTAGATGTTATTCATAATGAAATATATTCTTTGCGCTGAAGCAAATTATTTTCAGGAAAACATAAGATATTTACAGTAAATCTGCTTTTATGAAAATATATAACGTCCCGTTTCGTTTGTAAATCATATGAAAATATTAATCAGGTCACCTTGAAAAATGGCGTATTATGATTCTGTGGTAAATTACTATGATACAAATTCCATTTTGCGAGATAAGTTATGTCTTACGATTAAGTTATGTTACTACGAAACTGGTGTTAAATTTTGTGTAATAACTAACCAAATGAAAGATTCAGAACAAAAGGAAAAATCCACTTAATTTACACAGAAACAGAAACCAGCAAGAATATTCTTCTTTGGAATTTGTTATGTTAGACAGCGACCAATCTTTTACTGGCACAAGTTATAGATTATTAGCCATCAATATTTCACCGTGGAACTTCATATAAAATCTCCAAAAACAAATAATAGTTCAAAACTTACAAACTTTCACCTTGTTAAACAGCACGTACTGTCCCTTAATTAACCGGAGGCTGCCATATCGGCAATCGAACATTTTTGCTCTTCCCTTCACGTATTCAGCCATTTTGATTGATCTGACCCTCCCCTTTTTTACTCTTTCTTCTCTCCCCCCCTTTCCCAATGACCTCGTGTTATTGAAGGAGTGTCGTTCTTGACCGACTAGACAGAGGTTTCAGCTAATTGGAAAAGTGCTCGGTATGACGAGAATGATCGAAAGGAATATGAAAAAGAAGATACAAGTATCGATGAAAAATCAAAGGTGGTTCTGTACTAATTTTTCGCTTTACTGATTTTCATTAAACTTTCAATGAGTAGACAGCGAATATTGCACTGTCTAGTATCTCCTCTTTGTTTTAATTGCTTTTGTTACGCAGCGTTATTAAACTAGGTTTGCTCGAGCGTAATAATGGACTGAATTTTGCCGTAGGTAGTGGAGGAATTTTGTGGCGTTTATTGGCTCCCGGGCAAAAATGTAGAAGGATTCTATAAAAGCAAGCTTATTTCAACGGAATTAGTAACTTTAATTAAAGAGAGTGTAGATGTACTCTGGTATTTGGAAAAATGCATAAAAGGTAAATGCTATTAATGTTAGTTATAACTAATTATTAGTTTAGAAATGTAAAAAAATATAAAATTCTATATGTAAGAAGATAAAACGCTACTAACGGGTCCGATTTTTTCTTCGAGAGAATAAATTATTTCGAATAGAAATGAGCCTCAGCATTGTTAATGATTGATTGATATTGGACATTCGAAATACATCAATAGAAACTGACTGAGAGAAAAAGAAGAAAATTGCGTATACTTTTAATACCGTAAAAGGGTTTTAAAAAGTAAATTGAAGAAAATACAATTTAAAAATTTCTATATATATATATGTGCACATTTCAAACATTAATCATTTATTTATTAACTCTAGAATCAAAATAAACTAAACAAATAAAGAAAACAACTAAAGGTTGCATGTTATTATATTTTATTGATTTCATTTTGATGTTACTATTAACAGTTTTTCAGCAAATAGTTTTAATAAATAATTTTTCGTAGCATCGTATTTTGTGTTTCTGCAATAAAATCTTAATTCGTCATTTCGACAAAATGCATATAAATTATTTGCAAGGTCCTTTTCGTACCTTGAAAAAGAGAGAATAAGTGAACTTTTGCTCAAAATGCATATAGTAGTCTTTAAAATAGTAGTAATATCAAACTAAATTTCAATTTTGTCTAAATTTAAATATCAAACAGTCATGATTCATTATAAACACAATTTTAAGTTGTCTATCAACTTTGAGCTAATGAATATCAATTCACTAAGTTTGTTAGTTTATAATTATTTAAGTTATATGTATTCCTAGCTGCCAACTCTCCCGGTTTTGCCGTAATACTCCTGAGTTTTCCTAACATCTCCCGGTAGATCACAAAATGTCCCTATTTTCTATTTTTAGCTTTTGGAAAGAAACCAACTAGGGACAATATTATAACTAAATTACGCATTACTAAATTTGTCCACATCATAGTATGTACATTGATTATTAGTCCGAAGCGACAATTTGCCAAGAAGGACTAATTATTTCGTTTTGGCATTTTGCGTTGATTCACTACAAGCGTTGTTTCACTTTTTAAATTGTTGCCACTAAATATAATTGCCGTGTATTATATTTAAAGAAATTAAATAATGAAGAATCTGCATAAATGCATGTATGTTTCTTACATTGTGATAAAACAACGGTACCTACAGCCGTCAAATTTTGAATAACGTAATCATGCTGCGAATATGGGCATCTGGAAGCCCAAATTTGAAATCTGGAATTTGTTTTATTATCGGTTTCCTATTTTTCAAAACTTAACGAATTTTTGATTAACGAAATCGAAGATTTCAAAGCGGGCAGTGGTAACGTGGTACAGAAAAGGTATTTTTATCTCCAGCTCGCGAAACTTTATAACGAAAATTCTAAAGATATGCTCATTTTAAAATTTTTTTTTGATATTGCTCTTGAGCTGAATTTTATGGTTCAAGTGCGAAGAACATGGTATTTAATAAATAAAGTAAATCAAAAAATATTGAAAAAACGCCCCTCTGGAAGTAGTTTAACATCTGAAGCCTTTCAGAGTTTTTTAATTAATTTTAAGCTTTCATCATATTCATGAGTATTTTGATAACTAAAAGTTCTTTAATACATAAAATATTCTCAATATAAAGTATTAAAAATTAGCAAATGCAAATTAGCCTGTAGGGAGTTATATTTATTTTAAATAACCAGTTAATTTCAAGTTACTTTCTTACAAGCCTTCATTCCCCTAATTGCCAGTGCCAGAATATTTAAATTGAGTAGCGCGCGCAAGAGATGAAAATTCTACTAGTGGAAGAATAAGTTAAATATCGACGCTCCAGTAGGGAAAAGAGAGAATCCGGGAAATTGCCGTGCGTGCTTATACGCAAACTTCTGTTTAGCAGTTACTGCTGGTTTTGACGTGGCTTAAGCGCTATTATCTTGCTGCCACTAGACTCATTTGCGCGCTGTATTGCTCATTTGCGCATTTGCGCAGGATTCTATGAGCCCTGTTGAGTAATTCTGCTATTTGTGAATATCTCTTATTTTAAGTTTGATTCTACTGTTTCATTACCGCCCAAGTTGAGGCGTAGTATGTTAGCGTCAAGTTGCCACATTGTAAATAAGTTAAAAGAGTTTAATAAAAGGCAGTTTTAACCCTTCGTAAGTGCAATTTCTCAAGATTTTACACAACAGAAGGAGAATAGAACGTTACAAGCCAAAGAATGTATAATTTAGAATACCTTGCAAAATATAATTTACTGCTATCATACAGTTAATGTGATCTTACGAGGAAACATGGCTACTTCTTGCACAGGCGTGAATAATATAGCACAGAAGAAGGGTAAAAAACCTTTTATTATTCGTCAAACGTTTAACACAAATGCACATACTTCGTGTTGACAGTAGCACCGACGACTTGCGGCGGGAACTTAAGATTAATTTAAATATAAATTCAATGATAAGTAGTGCTGGACTAACAATTTAGTTTAAGGCTAACTAAGCTGACTCAACAACCTACCCTGTGACGGACTTATTAAGTGGCCAAAATGCGTATCAGCAACTCAGCGTAACGGCAGCAAGGACAAAATAGTAACGTGCGCTGGCTAGAGAAATCATGTTCTGAATAAACTTCAAATTTTGTCTGTTTTTATACTCTCTTCCTGGCGAAGAAATGAGAGGTTCAGGAAAGATACCAAACTTCAAATTATTTATTATGCATACTAAGGGTTACGCTACAACCTAAATAAATATTAACACATTTCATACCAGAATCATGTTATTATGTTTATTATCTGACGCCGTGTTATTGAGGTTCACTTTATGATGAATCATGTATCATAGAATGAGTTTAAGACAATCTAGATTTCTTTTGAAATGGGATCACTGCGTGGTGTTAAAATCTCGAGAAACTTCAGGAGATTGGCCTTGTCATTTTAAGGTTGGGAATTATGGTGTTTATACAATAGTTTTTTTTTTCCTTTTGTGCAATGTGCCAGTCTCTCTCCGATGTTATAATCTATATAATTTTTGAGTATTAATAACATGCGCAAGGATCTATAACGGAGAAAATGCTAACTTTACTATGCAAATTCTTTTTTACACTCCAAATGCATAATTTAAGCAAATATAATAGAATTCTAGAAAATGCTTTCCATTTTTAGAAAATGTTTACCAAACATTCCATATATAAATGGTTTAAAAGACTTTTCTTGCCTTCAGAAACCATCTGTTTAAAATCCAGACAGAAAACTACCTAAAAAATTAGTTTCGAAATGTCTAGACATATAGTCTAAAATCTTCTGGCAACGATCCTCAGGCATAACTGTGCAACATTCTGATAGCACTGTTCGTATTAGAAAAGCACTTATAATTCTTGAAAGAAGACAAAGTATTTTGATTAACCGTTGGGATTTATTAATGATAATAGCAGTTGTAAAGAATAAGGACAGACATTTTCTCTGTGTGTATTAAAACTAATATTTACTGTTTGAAAAAGTATCATATAATGCGCAAGTAAATTGAATTTTTCTTCTGATGTGTAGGAAAAAAGCTTCACTTCCAGCTTTATTTTATTTTATAAGCTCTGCGGAAAACCATTTCTTTTACAATCGCAGATAACAACCCGTCTTCCAAATAGTTTTGGTTTTACGTAAAAGTGGTCGTCTTGGAGAGATGATGCTTCTTACTTAATAATCTTCTCAGAAATTTTGGTCTAATATGAAATACGATTTTTAATAAGGAGATGAGTTCTATGACAGTTTCATTGTATATTAAGGTATGAGTAAAAATTATCCCGTCAAAAATTGCATTTTCTACTATATTCACTTTTAATGTCACTTAATTCTTTACTTTTTTACATTCACTAAAGTTGAAGTTATATGCAAGTTCAAATTAAAATAAATGCCAGGTAGGAGTAAATGTCATAAATTGCTCCACTTCAGTTAAAGGAGCATTTAAAATGCAACAAATTTCTTGGGAGAGAGAAAGATTAAAATTCGTCTTTTAGACTTTCGGAGATATACTCAGTTGAATAAAACTTTTTCTTTCCTGTCATAACGTTTCTGTTACTACACTTCTCTTAATCCAGTTTTAATATTTGGAAATTAAGAAGTAAAACAACAAAGAAATTCTTTTCCCATTACACTTGAGATTACTCTTCCAACACTTCCAGCAAACAGTACGTCCATGCATTTAGCGAAACAGAATTAATTCTTTTCTAAGTCTCTGAAACATATGTCGGTTATTTTCGGTGAGACCTCGGGGGATTATAACGCAACTTGCGGAACTAATTTGCATGTTTTTCCCTCACGCGTGTATTTAGTCCACCCCCTTATTTCATGCTTTCTTTTTTCTTCCGCATCATTCATTCTGACACAAACTGTAGGGACAGGATCTTACTACGCAAAGCTAAGTTTGCAAGAATATAACAACAATGGTGTGAGTCAGTGCGCGAATTCTTACCAGGAAACGGATTCAATGATCCAGTAGTTAGTCTTGATTATAATTTCTTCTTGAGAGTGGTACGCACCATGTAACTGCAGTTAAGTTTAGAGGAGATTTTCATGAAAGGCAATAAAATTAAACAGCAGTTATTTTTTTTAAAGGAATTCGGGTAAAATGTGCAACCAATATAAACTGGTGCTGGAAATACCTATCTTATACATAATGCGTAAACATTAATTAATTATTATTTACATCTTTAATTACTTCAAAGGGCAATTTGCCCTGAAGGACTATTAATTTCGTTTTGGCATTTTGCTTTGGTTCACTATAAATGTCCGTTCACTATTGAAGTTCTTGCCACCAATTATTAGAGCCCTGTGTTATATTTAAAGAAATTAAATAATGAAGAATCTGTATAAATGTTTCTAGCATTGTTATGAAACTATGGTACCTAGAGCTAGCAAAGTTTGAACAACGTAGCTCTCCGCCGAATATGAGCATCTGGAAGCTCTAATTTAGAATTTGGAATTTGTTTTATTATCTATTTCATATTGTTTAACACTTTAACGAATTTTCGATTAAAAAACTCAACGATTTCAAAGCAAGCAACGGCTGCACTCTACAAGGAGGAAAAAAAAGCATTTTTATCTCCAGCGCGTGAGACTATGTATCGGAAATCATAAAGATATGCTCATTTTAAAATTATTTTCCGATATTGCTGATGAATTGAATTTTATGGTTTAAGTGCGAAGAATATGATATTTAATAAATAAAGGCAACACACGAAACGTTAAATATGTCCCTTTGAACGTAATGTAAAATCTGAAAGCTTTCATATTCTTTAGTCCAAAGAGGCTTTGTCCCTGAAGGATTGTTGTTTTCGTTTCGGTACTTTGCGTCAGAAACATTAAATGTCGGTTCACTTTTCAAACTGTTGCCACCAAATATTGCATCTCTGTATTATATTTAAAGAAATTAAATAATGAAAAATGTGCATAAATGTATGCATGTTTCTCGCATTGTGATAAAACGACGGTACCTAGAACCATCGAGGTCTGAATGACGTAGTTTGCCTGCGAATATGGGCATCTAGAAGCCCAAATTTGAATTATAGAATTTGTTTTATTATCGATTTCGTATTTTGTAAAACTTTAAAGAATTTTTGATTAACAACTCAAGGATTTCAAAGCGAACAATGGCAACGTTACACAGAAAAAACATTTTTATCTCCAGCGGTTAAGACTGTGTATCGAAAATAAAATTACATTTTAAAATTATTTTGCGATATTGCTCTTGAACCGAATTTTATGGTTTAAGTGCGAAGAACATGGTATTTAATTAACAAAGGTAGTATATAAATGTTAAAAAAAGCCTCTTTGGATGTAATTTAATATCTGAAACCTTTCAGATTTTTTTAAAGTTTTTTTATGTTGGTCAGCAACCAATCTTTGTCTAAAACAACCGGCATTTTTTTTCCTAAAATCGCAACTTAATACTCAAAATAAGGATCTGCTTGAAATGGTAGATAGTGATCATAGAAAACAACGAGGCAATACTAAGGATCCCAATTTGAAACTGATAGTACAGAAAACTATTATTTACACCATTATATAATACATAAAAAATGTTTTGTAACTGAACATGAAACTATGGTGATCAGCTACGTAAGTTCGGAATGTGTTTTGCTCCCATGGGAAAAATAAGAGTAATAATTATTAAAAATTATAAGAGATCTTTAATAATATTAACTAATTTGCAGTATGAAAATAACACGTATAACAGAAAATGCAGTTGTAATATAGAAGAGTTAGCTGCATTGTGCTTGTATTATTTTATTTGTTAGTTAAAACCAAAATTTAAATAGCTTCTGTGTTTTACTACTTCAAACAAATAGGACGAATAAATTTAACAAGAATGAACGCTGAATTGTTAGAAGAGATAAGCAGGCCAGTAGTTCTGCTCATTATTCAACATCACAATGTTGCATCCTAAATCTAGATTACACATAATATCATAACCTACTAAGCATATTTACTTTGTTGAATTAAAAATTATTCAAAGATCCTTTAGCAGAAATTTGATAATTGGTATTACGGAAGGATTTGTAAAACTGCAAGTATTCCTTGTCAGTATCGACAATCAAGGAAGTCCGGAGATCCCTAGCTTAACAGATACAAATCATAAAATACATACCGTACATAAATTATACTTAAATATGGTTTGTAATATTCTCAGTTTAAGCTTTACAGTTATGTTCCATTTTAGTTAACATTTCTGTTAGAGTATTTCTCAATGCAATGAGTAAAAGCCATTTATATCACTTGGATAATTCGAAAGGGGAATTAGTGATGAAACTCGCATGATAATAAATTATATATATCTGAATAGGCATACCTCATCCTAATGGACTAAACTAGTTCCTAGCATGTAAGCTATTCTATACTGCTATGTTTAATCATAAGCAAAGTGCAATTTGTA
The DNA here is from genome assembly GCA_000611955.2 of Stegodyphus mimosarum. NCBI lineage: Eukaryota > Metazoa > Arthropoda > Arachnida > Araneae > Eresidae > Stegodyphus > Stegodyphus mimosarum. The sequence goes on along the minus strand of KK122094.1, from coordinate 308,393 downwards.
CAGACATTAAGAAAATAATATATGGCGCCGCTGCCTTATACTGAATAGTGATTAAAGAAGTGATATTTTTAAACACGTAATTTTGCAATCACCATCTTTATCTTCTTTATTTTTAATTCTATACTCGATAAAACACACAATGGTTTTCTATTCATAATTCTCTAGGCTCCGCCAGCGGTCGAGCGGTTAAGTCGCTAAACATTGGTAGTTTAGTCCGGAGTTGGAATCCCGATGAATGGGATGACTGAATGAGAATTTTCATGTTTTCCCCTAGGTTTAGCGTGTTATGAGGCAGTTTCCATTAGAAAATTCTCCACGAAGACATCTCTCCTCTTAAGCAGATTACCCTCGCGTGTTTTACCATAATAAGCCAAATAAGCAATAATAAGCCGTGCTTTGCCAAACCATTCATAGATATCTAATCATATTCTATTATTCTTATGATTTTAAACAGTGAGTTTGCTAATGCAAAATTTGAAAAGAAGAATGTGCTAAAAGCAGTGTTTAATAAGTGTTTTATTTTGTATGGCTTTTGACGGTATCTTAATAATTGCAGAATATTATACAGACAAGTAAGGTAGGAATTTTATTTCAATACTAATCTTTATTGGTCTCATAGAAAGCTGATGTAGTTGACGATTTAACGTAGGTAAAGAATTATCGGAAGAAATTTTAACTTGTCAAATATTCGAAAAGTATCTATTTTAATAGTTAGATAAAGCGTAATGATAACAGCATATTTCTTAATTCCATTTTCTCTCATTGTTTATCATGAACTTAAAGTACTACATGTCTATGAACTGATCGTCTGTGAAAAAAGATTTACGTCACATTTTTTTTATGATGGAAAAAATGGTTTCCTTTTCTTCATAAAGTTTGGATTCAGGAAAATATAGATTGAACTTTTCAACTAGAAGTTTGAGCTTTTGCTTTCTAAATTCGAATGCCTTCCTTTGAAAAAAGAAAAATGGAACTTTTAATTGAAGAGTTCTAAAAAAATGTGAATGAACTGGAAAATTGACCTCTTACTTTTTTCTTTAATTTAGTTTAATTTTATTCTAACTTTGCTGGTAATTACATTCAGATATTATGTTTCAAAAAGAAACTCCTTTGCTTTGCATATAAAAACGCAAAAGCAAAACCACAGTTGCATCCTAATATGTATATTATCCCATGCAATATAATATTTCCTTCTGATTTTAAAATTATAATTTGTAGTTTTTTTAGCATCATAGCTTGATGCATAAAATATATACAGGGTAAGTCTAACTAGTTTATACAAAATAAGAGAGGTGATAGTACTCATCCAGAGGAACAATAATGGCCATGGAACATAGGGGGACATTCCACTCTGAGAGGAAAAAAAGAGTAAAGTCGAAACACGTCAAGCATTAAAGAGTCATCGTCTCTCACGTAATGCTTTACCTGCTTACGTAATATGTCCCCTAAGCAGGAGGACCTGGTCGCTAGCGCATTCCGGTCCAGGTGTTCAATCAGAGGTCCAGTCTAGAGGTTCCGGTTTCGAAGCTCGGCGTAGGCATGCATTTGTTCGGAATCAAACTTTAAGCAGTAGGTCCTGATCTACATAGATCTCCTAGCTCCTCTTAGATCCTAGCATAGTGTGCTGAGATGATAGTAGTGTGACAAATCAAACCAAACGGTATGCAAATTTCCAATGGTAAGCAGCAGCATAATTTGACCTTAGTAGGATCTATAGAAAGCCACTGAGATCAAGCGTTGTCCTTTAAAAACGGGACAATACTAAGCGCTTTAAAGCATCGTCCTATATAACATCGTCCAAAACGTTTTGTGAAGGCAATGGCTGGAATACGCATATGAGAAATTGGCATATATGCACCTCACATACGGTGAAATAAATCTGAATGGACGCGAAACATAAAGGTATACGTTGACCGTCTCAAACGCAACCCTGGCTGGCATTCTGCCAAAACACATAGTCTCGTTGAAAAGGGGCACTATTACTTGCTGTGACGTGAAAGGTCATGTGAAATTCTTCTCTTCTTCGAAAAGAGATATACTAGAAGGAAAGAAAATCCCCATCCTTTCACACTATTTTGAGAATAATTTGATCTGAATGGCGCATGCGTGTTTGCGCTCATGGTAGCGGATGAGGAGGATCGAACTATAGTACGAGCAGCGGTTTCCAAACGTTATCGTATCCCAAGTCACCCTACCTTCGGCAATGTTAATCGTACTGCGAGAAACCGACTCATTTGCCCGTACTGTCATCGTTACGGCACTCAAGGCTCATGCGAACGGCAGACGCATTCTTGCACTCCTTTCTCATCCTAATATTGGAGGACTTGTTCTGATTAGGTCAAACAAGTGAAGTGTTTTATTGGAAGATGATGAATTTTAGAATTACTTTCAACACTACCTAATGGAAAGAAAATTATTAAAACAAATTATGTGTATTTGATTAAAGTACAGTTATAGCTGGCAAAATATATGTTAGACTAAAATTAAACAAAATCTAAATATTTTATCTTATACATTTTATTTTTTGCCGAGTTATTTGAGAAAAGAATTTTATGAAGGTTAGTTTTTTCATATACATTATAGATACAAATTAAAAAATTTTGTGACAAATATGTAAAGCAACCTCAAAATAATGCTTTTTTATGAAGGAGAAAAAATTTAATAGTTTCGTCTTGAATAAATCTAAATTGGTTATTAAATTTATGGGTAATGATTTGTTTATTAGCCATATTTTAGTGAATTTTACATGTGCAGATATGACCTTTTCCATTTGTTGCCTCTTTCTAATTATAGTCCTTTACAATCAAGTTTGGTTTATGACAGTATTTATCATTGTTCCGTAAAAGCGTTTAAAGCAAGCAGAACATATCTAGTCAGTTTTTGAAATGTTAAGTTGCTAAGTTAGGTTATGTTATTTGAATACGGTAAAGCACTCGAAAGCTATATGCCTAATTTAGGTTGCAGTCGAATTAATATATAAGTTACAACTCTAAGATGTGTAGTTAAAGGACAGAATGTTATCTTACCTGTTACAGTCTGTTGGTGAGATAGCTCAATTAACTGCTATCAATACAAAAGAAATCGAATTAAAATTCACGTGTATTTGAAAAATCACTCCTCATGGTTTACAGCAGAAATTAAGGGCAAATTAAACCGATGATTTATCAAACTAAAAAGTGGCTATTTTTTGTTAAATCATAAAACAAAGTTCTAATTGAAAGTTAAACAGTTGCTCAGTTTACACTGTCTCTGAAATTATAAATCGCGTAGCAACAGCACAGCTACTGATCTAAAAATGGTTTTCATCCAATGTACTAGAAAGTAGTTCTTAATAGCACATCGGCGAACGCTTCATTAGGTCTCAGTTAGAATCCAACTTGTAAACTTTGCTGCATGTATTTACATTTAAATAATTTAATTTTCTGAACGAATTTTGTCCCTAACCAAGAAGGTTAACATCGGTTTTTAACTCAAAATATAACTGTTAATTAAACTTAAGAATAATTGTAACACTCTTATCTTTATGGCTACAAAGTTCTTTTAGCTAAAGAGAGAAAACTGAAGTTTTACATGTTGGATGTAAACTAAAAAGAACGGAAAATTATACAGTAAATTTATGAACAGTTTACCAAGGCAATTTGTTATTGTATGCTGATTTAAAATGAAGAAAAATTTTTGGTATTTATTTTTTCGCTTGTCGTCTTTAAGTAAATGCTGAAAATGTTATTTAAAATGAGGAACATAACACAGAAATCTGCTTCTCAGAAACAATTAATCTGAGTTTTGGGAACAAAAGTTACTGCAATCCTATAAAAATGATTTAGTAGCAAGCGTGTATAATTCAGACAGTAGTACTTGGTAAAGCTACGCTATATGTATACTGCGAAAAAAAGGGACAATTTTATATCTCACATTCTAGTGGGCCGAATAACGAAACTCAAATTGCGTTTTCCATGTTTCGACAGCGCGATTTAGGATATGTATTAGACTTATATATAGCATTGTTCTAATATAGGCATTTTGACACAAATCGGACTTTTTCTGAAATAACGTGCCAAGTTTTTTCCATATTTCGATTCTACTACTCAAATTATGCCATTCCAAGTTTTGTAAAAATCGCACGAGTAGTTTTTAAAAAATAAGCTCGCAAAATTTTATCTCCTCAGTGTTAATTTGATTGGGTATGTATTTATTAATATCTCTTTTTTATGACACTTTCTTTCACAGTTCGAAACTTATGTTCACTCCAAATAAAATTCACATATTTTTTATTTATTTTTAAAATTTGTATTTTTAAATAACTTTTATAAAGTTTTGCAAAAAAAATTGAATCATAATCTATAAAAATTTTACCATGAACTTAAAGTAGATGTATTTCTAAGTATACCTGCAAAACATTAGAGCTTTCTATTAAAAATTTTCGAAGATACACGTGAATTTATATGTCGAAAACGTTTGAAATTTGGCATATTTGTTGAAATCGATAATATCATCTAATGTGATTTACGCCCTTTGCTAAAATTATTTGAATATAGTAATAATGTGACTTTTTTTCCGCTCATGGACAATGTAAAAAGGTAGGAACGATGTGACTTTCTTTCCCTCTTGCGCAATGCAAGGGATAGGAAAATAGGTTGCCATGTATTAAGAAGTTCGCCAAGTGAATTACTCTTGGCGCAAACTGGAAAGTGTTCGCCGAGTTAAAATTTGAATTTTTCTGTAAATCTCGCACCAAATTTTACAAACTTTAATATTTAGGCATAATTTGAGTCATAGAATAGAAATATGAAATCTGTATGTACGGATAGAATAAGGAACTCATTTTACCGAAACGGATTGTGAAATGGATTCAGAAGAGATTTTTTTCCTGACGTCTGTACGTAAGCACGTATATATATCTCGCCTAACTCAAAAACGAGTAGCCTTAGAATGTTGAAATTTTGTATATGCGACTGCTATAACATATAGCTGTGCGCCTCTCCTTTTGGCCGCACTATACTCACTCTGTTAACTGGCTCGGTAAACTCAGTCTTTTTATTCTTACAGGTAGGTAAATTGTGCATTTTTTGTTTTGATAGTGCCTGTATTATGATGTTCTCATTTTACAAGAAATTTTATCCAATAGTTGTAGAATTATCAACTGTTTAAAAGTCGTTTAATTGGTACTAAGCTTAACGAGGCCGCCATTTGTTTACATTTGAAACTGTTAGTCAGTGAATTAAGTTAGTTTGTGCACCAAGTTCAATGTGTTTTTGCCGAGTGGGACCAAACCTAAACTTTCAGTTTTGTGCTCCGAAAAAGCTGTCTTTCTGCCCGCTGACAGAAGTGCTTGTTTTTGCGTAGAAATTTTATTTTTAAAAATTATTTTTAACTATTTTTAACTGTATCTGCTGTTTTATATTTTTCTGTATTTTACAATCTTTATTGAAGATGTGTTGAGTTTTTATGTATTTTTGCCTTGTCGAGAAGTGAGAGCTGAATTAATTGAATGAAAAAAATATCTAATGAAATTCGAAGAAATAAGTTTTAATGAAATGCAAGAAAAAATTTTCAAAATTTAATAGGACGTAGAATGTTTCTTTTTAAAAACGTGATATTTATACGTACAATTCAAAAATAAAGATAATATAAATAATAGATCTAAGCTTAGAATTACTTTGTCATTAAAAAAAAATTTTTTTTAAATGCCTAAAACCAGTTCCATTAAATATCTTTATGTTGATAGATGATTTCCCGCCTTTTTAATTATTGTTGTATCATTAATTATTTCATTCTGGAGAAAAATGTTTCACAAAAAGAAAAGTTGCCGAAAAACGTTTTATGAAGAATTTTAGATATATGGAAAGATTTGACATTTTTTTCATTTATTATAATAAAAGTCATATTCTTTAGTAAACAATCGTCTACATCACATAAAAATTATATATAGTGTTCCTAGAAAAAAACATATTTAAAAGATATTAATTAATGGAAAATCCATAAATGTATTAGTACAAAAAAAGAGTACTCTTTCATTATCAGAATTTACTAATGACCGAAATTCGAAAGGCTCCATAATAATGCAAAATTACATGAACAATGCAAAAAGCTACATAAAAGATTAATTCCTATTTTCCATCAAAACAACTTTGATATTAAAGTAAAAGGGTATAATACGCTTTTTGAATTATTTAGTATATGGCATATATTAGTTTAGTAATGAAATGAGATACTTTGGTGGTGGTGGTTTAAAATATATTTCGTGCCTTGGTTGCATTAAACAGCGGTTATTCTGTAATATTACACAATTATTAAACTCTACCAGTTTAATCTTTCTCACTTTAGAAGAAAAATTTGTTTATTATTTAGATTTTTTTCTGATTTTAGATTCTCGTTTTAGCGCTGCATTTGATGTCTAAATTACGAAACACCAGCTAGGACAGAAAATATTTATTAATACATATGATCTGTAAGACACGTTTTGTAGTACAAACATTTTAACAAAAATAACCACTGCTATTTATGAAATCTATACATTCGGATATTTATGTACGTTAAACATTTGGTAACTGTTAAGGCTTCGATAACCCGGTTTCAGCTACCGAGGCATATAGCCTGTATGTGGTGATAAATGTAAAATCATCCACCAAAATCTATATTGGCACATAAGGACACGTGTCAGGAATGAACAGTTTTAATTTGAACAGGTTTAATGTGACACAGTTTTGTTTTTCAAATATTTCACTTTCTCCTTCAACTTGAAATTTGTTCAGTATATAAACTGAACGTTATATGCACTCTAGTCACAGGTGACGAAAAAATTAAACACAAAAAAGAACTAAATGAAAAAAAAATAAATGTTCTAAAAGGAATCTTGGAAATTTAGCATATGATACTAATTTTATCAATGTTGGTTTTAATTTTCTTCAGATATATTGGTCGTATTTAAAGGTAGCTATTTTACGAAAGTGATTACTAAGAGAGAATGAACAGTATTACATCTAAAAAGAAATGTTAGCGATTTCACATTTGAAAGTGAAGTGGCTAGCGCGTCGCGCAGCTGCGCTACAGGTCCGGGGATCGATCCCTGGGTTGGGCAAAGTTGATTCAGCTTTTCATCCCTTCAGTGGGTCGATAAAATGCGTACCAAGTTCACCGGGGATCCTACGACAAGCTGACCACTTGCCCAGAGCATATGCTGATGCACTCAGGGGCCCAAAGGTCAAGAGAGCAGAAATAGGGCACTGCAGGCCGTGGCCCACTAGGGCTATTGTGCCACTGAGTTTCGTTTAGATGCTTTATATAGCGGGTGGCCATAATTAAACTGACAGTGCTCGCAGTGTTCTGTAGTGCGATCTATTTGCGAGAATGACGCCACATTTTGTAGGAAGATTTAACAAGACGGGGGACGAAGGATTCCACGAAAAAACAAATTAGTTCCAAAAGTCACCGCTAGGGGAATATTTGGCGCTGTGTAATAGAAAATAGAGTGTTAACAAATACAAATTAATACGGAAATTACCTTTTATTTTGCATTCAAATGAGGTTCAATGTGGCTGCCGTTGTTGTGGACCACATATTGCATTCTGTGCACAGTATGCACAACAGCAGAAAGTAACATGTCTGCAGGAATCTCCCGTACAGTCCCTGATATGTTATCCTTCAACGTAGCCAGGTCCTGGACCACTCCTTAATAGACCTTGAACTTAAGGTAACCCCATAGCCAGAAGTCGCATGGGGTAAGATCAGGTGACCGAGGCGGCCATGCAGTTGGAAAGTAGCGGCTTATGACACTTTCTGTTGTGAAGTTCTGTAGTAGCATCTGTTGCATCCGTGCAGCAACGTGTGGAGGGGCTCCATCTTGCATGAAAATCATTTCCCCCAGGCACTGTCTTTGCTGAAGTGCCGGAATGACAAAGCTGTTCAACATGTGGCGATATTTCTCTCCGGTAGCAGAACAGGTTTCCGGTCCTGGCGGGGTAATGTTCTCATAGAAGAATGGACGTACGATAAATTCCGCTGTGAACCCACACCAAACAGTTACCTTTGGTGAATGTAAGGAAACTGCTGTGAATGCATGTGGTGATTTGTCATCCCAAATTCGGCAGTTCTGGGTATTCACAGTTCTATTCAGGTAAAAGTGGGCCTCGTCTCCCCATAAGATTTTCCACGGCCAAGCAGCATCCACCTCCATTCTGGCAAGAAAGATGACAGCAAGAGTCAATCGCTTATCACCGGTCGGGGTACAGTAACTCCTGTACACGGCTGATCTTGTACGGATAGAAGTTGATAATCTTTCGTAAGACTTTTCATACCATACTGTAAGGCATATCCATATTCCGAGCTACACCACGAGCACTAGAAGTGGCAGCAATATTGTCTGGTCCTCTGTCGACAATTGCCGTGGCAACTGCTTCGATTGTATCCTGTGGTACAGGTTTTCGTCCTCTGCCTGACTGAACCTTCAGAGAACCTGTTTTCTCAAACGTCGCAACCATTGCTTTTAGCCCATTAACTGACACAGGACAGTGTCCTTTACGCATCCGTACAGGAACGTGTGGAGCCCCTCCACACGTTGCTGTACGAGTGCAACAGATGTTACGATAGAAGTTCACAACAGAAAGAGTCATTAGCCGCTACATTCCAACTGCATGGCCACCTCGTCGCCTGATCTTACCCCATGCGACATCAGTCTGTGGGGTTACCTTAAGTCCAAGGTCTATCAAGGAGTGGTCTGAACCTGGCTACGTTGAAGGATAACCTATCACTGACTGTATGGGAGATTCCTGTAGACATGTTACTTTTTGCTGTTGTGCATACTGTGCACAGAATGCAATATGTGGTCCACAACAACGACAGCCACATTGAACCTCATTTGACTACAAAATGAAAGGTAATTTCCGTATTAATTTGCATTTGTTAACACTCTATTTTCTATTACACAGCGCCAAATATTCCCCTAGCGGTGACTTTTGGAACTAATTTGTTTTTTCGCGGAATCCTTCGTCCCCCGTCTTGTTTAATCTTCCTACAAAATGTGGCGTCATTCTCGCAAATACATCGCGCTACAGAACACTGTGAGCGCTGTCAGTTTAATTATGGCCACCCGGTATATATATAGCAGTAGATTAAACCATACTAGTAAAACTGAAACTTGCATTAAAATAAACGTAGCAAATTTTGAAAACGAAAGCAAAAGCTTAAACAGACTCATATTATTTTGTAATCCTTTTTTAATTTTATTACAAATCATAAAGTTGTAAATTATATTAAATTTATGAAGTACAGATTAGATATAATTCATATTTTCATGCTCGATACCGACTTCTCATGGTTAATAATCTGAAACCTTAAAACATGACTAATCCTAGAGAACTGAATCACGTTTCTTTCAGCATGACCTTTTGCTCAATTAATAATAAAAATAAAGTAAAATAAACACTAAAAGAACATTAAAATAGGAAATTGAAAAATTAAATACAATAATTATACCACAAGCTTAAAACGTATGCGATTACCTCGTCGGAAACTATTTCGCAGAAATAAATACAAAATTTAGAAAAAAAAATTACCATTAAAAAGATTTATTGCAATGGTATAGACAATATAGTTAAATTCCGCATCAGGTTACTTTGGAAATACAGCGGCCAATTTAACCGCAAAATTGAACACAAATTTGTCATTTCTAATTGTAAATGATGGTAAAAAAAGTATTCCTGTAAAACATTTTTGAAGAAAAATTTCTTCAATAATATTCCTTCAGAATCTTGTTAATCTTAAAGCTCTTGTTATTTCATTTCAAAATACACATAGATACATATATATTAAGTATTTTGAAATGTATGTACACATTTCAAATACTTAATATACTTATATATGTACTATGTATGTATAATGCTTAATATATGTATATATAACACTTTATATGTATTATAAACTACTACTAATGATACTTAATAATATTTAATACTAATAATACTTGATATATAATACTTAAAAATGCATACATATATATTAAGTATTTTTAAATGAAATAAAAGCACTTTTCAATATTTTTCTTTGATATTTCTCTCTCTCTATAGATACATATATATTTCTTTAGAAAGTTAATACTTGAACGATAGTATTTTAAGGTTTTAAAAACTGCGCATCTAGCTGCCAATTTTATTATACTATAATTAACAAGTAAGAATGCAAAAGCTATAGCACACCCGAAACCCTCTGAATCCTATTCGAAAAAGCACAGTAGTGCCAAGGTTACATATCAAACATAATTAAAACTTCATAATTCACAATAAAACATTACTCAAAAATATATGCCATTAAAATTGAAATTTTTTAGAAATATACAGATATAGATATATATAGAGAGAGATATAGATAGATACATATATTGTATATTACATTTAAGCATTATAAGTGGTATACATTATTGACAAAGGGATATTTTTTAGCCTTATAAGCTTCCATGCGTTATTGTAAAAGTGATAAATCTCAAAAGTGATTTGATGCAAAATCGAGGATACCCTTTATTAGCATTACATCCGTTATGAACGTTATTTGAAAAATTATTCGGTGTAAAAGCGAGGATAAATTATAACTTTGAAGGCGTTGTAAGTGTTCTTTCTTAAAAAGTGATACTCCGATTTAATTAAAATTTTCTCGAAAAGAGAGGTTAGATTATAAGCATGATAAGCAATATACGTTACTATTCATAAATAAAAAATTTGACAACGTGATATTTTTGAGTAATGAGCGTCCATACGTCATAAAAATAAGTTATATACCACAAAAATAATTTGAAGCAAAAGCTGTTTGACGTAATAGTGAAGATATGTACTAAACGTTAGAAATGTTGTAAGCGATATATCGCGCGAAAAGCCTATATTCGGCAATTTTGAAGTATTGTAAGCATCCATGTGTTACAAAGGCTACAAAAATAAACTGTAAGCATTATATTCGTTTAAGTGTTACAAATGTCATTGATAGAAATTAAATATTTACAACAAATTAAAATAATATCTGTTCTATTAGTGATTCTACAGCACAGGGTAGGAAAATTCTCCATGCATATATATGATGGACTTTGATTTGAAAAGTGTTACACCGCAAAAGTTATTCAATAAACAAGTGAAGATCAATAACAATAGCTCCTCTACTGCTAAAAGGTTTATATTTAGGTTTATGTGATTATGGCAAAGTCTTAATGGTTATCTGCGTAAAAGGAGGGATGTCTTCGGGAAGGACGTTGTAAGGAAAACACACATGAGAAAAACCACGAAAACGAACTACCAGTGTTCAGCGACTTCTCACCGCTCGGCTGCTGGTGGATCCTGCTGCTAAAAGTAGAGAGGAAGATGGTAGATGGATGGATAAATAAACCTATAGCTAGTTATAGGCCTATTTGGGTGTTTTAGTTCATTCTATTTATTATAAAGATTTAACATATTCAAAAACAAGCATATTTACTTCAGTCGTTATGCACAACGTAACTTTCAAATTTTAGTAAAGCAATATCTTGTAATTTGAGATCCCACACAATATAATAAATTTATAATTTATGCATCTTATTTCATTCTTGGAATTCATAAAAAAAATGAATATATATTGTGATAGTTGCACTAGCTTTATGTATGAAAACTGTACAAAACAATAACATCCTGTCTTTCTCAGTTATATTTAGCACTAAATGAACGTTTACGAGAATACCACTGTCATTCTAACTGAGAACGTTCTGAATTCAAATCAGCGTTAAATAAGAAACAACGTACCTAGAATACTAAACGAAACCACATTTATGCAAAATTAATTTTTAACTCCTAGGAGTTAAGCAACCAGCAAAAAGCAAGCAATTGCAAGCGAAGAAAATAATTTACGGGTTTATTACTGTCAATGGCTTTAACTTTATTTTGGAAGTCAAAATCTCCGGGAAGCCGCGGTGTTCGGAATTAAGCAACACACGAAAGTTGAGTTTAAATCTTCATACATTATGGATGAACGAATTCAGAATTTTTACGCGAATTTGGCAACCTCTGGAAGTCGCGCAAATGTGAAAGAGGAGGAAAACTTTCTTATGGAAGCAACAATTCGCCTGCTTAATTCACTAGCATAAGATTTTCAGATTAATTTTTGAAATCTCTCTCACGTAACTGGGAATCTTGTTTTTTCGCTTCCGCTATTAACTTCTGTTTCTTCTGAACATAAAGTGTAATTAATTCAGAGCAAAATGGAAATATAAAGTTTTCGCTTATGATCCTATCTCCAGTTTTTAATTAGATTTCAAAAGATTATTTCTGATTGCAGTTAGCAAGTCATACATATGTGTTTGAAGACATTAATCACATGTTTTAATGCAGAAAATTTCCCATTTCTCACATTTAAGTAGAAATAAAAACTTTCAGATGTAGCTCAAAATTAAGAGTTTTCTCATTGGAATTAATTAAATTTATGTATCCTGCGATACGAATGAAGTTAAAACTTTGATTATGGTGAAAAAAACTTTTCTGTCTCTGCTTAATATCCTAGAGAAAAGTTTTATTTTGTGTTTACTCTATGTTCGAAGAAAGCGTACCCAAGCATTCGTCTTTTCCGTCGGGCTTCTCAAATATCAGCTGAAAATTGCAACATTCGAGAGTTTTCATATTCCATAGCTGACGAGTACACGTAAATTGGTATTTCCTCAAACCTATGACGGTGTTACTGTATTTCTGTGTCTCGTTTTTAAGTGAATATGTCTGTATAATACATAGGGTGTCTAAAAATTTTAGGACTAATATCTTTATTCATATTTAGATGGTTCTACGTTACTTTTATTGCGTATAATGTCATATCTTTTAGAAATGAGAGTGTAATGGTTTTCCTCTTTCCCAGTCAGTCCACTAACAGAGAAGAGGGTCTACTTAAACTGTTTTAGCTTTACCAGTAGTTTTAAATATCTTACTCACCTACCTTATAGCATAGGAAATGTGCTTCTAAGTAGCTGTCTTTGTAGGAAAAGGTAACGCCGGTGATGTCCACTACTAGTTGATTAGTGAGTTTAGGTATTCTGTTGAAGTGTTCTGTTGCAAACAAACAAGCAACGGAAAAATATATGGGCTATTCTTTTAGCAAAAATGGAATTGTTTTTCTCCGGATTCTCATTAATTTTGGAATTCAGTGTCGTAACAGAGCAGATATCATTACGATGCTGTTACAAGCTCACTGAGGAAAATCATATGAAGATTACTGAGACACATATCAAGTAATAAATATACATATTTAATTACAGTTATACACTGTTACAATGTGATACGATATATTAAATGAAAATAAAAATTTGTACAACTCACTATTATAAAAATCTCATCTGTAATTTCTCTGTTATGAAAAATAGCGTATATCTTTATAATACATACACTAGGGCAACGAGTTAAGCGTATATATATAAATATATAGCTACGATGCTATTATAGTACTAGCGCAATGCATAATACTAGTGCACTAGTGATATTACAATACTAGTTAAATGATATGTTACGATACCAGTGCACTAGCGATGCATACAAATGAACTGAAAAATTATTATTATCTTTTTCTGCCTGTTGTGGTGTAATGTTGATATCTCCATAGCCATAGTGTATAACTTGTCAGAACGTGTTTTGTGTAATGAGCGTGTAATGAGTTTGTTTTGTTGATTATTTGTATGTTACGCCCATGCCTAACACATAACAAAATATTCGAATTAAAGTTCCTTATAATTGAAATATGGAAGATGGCTTAATATTTGATCTCTATATGCACACTTAAGCATTTCAAGTGATTAGCCAAGGCTATTTCGATGTTTATATTATTCAAAATTCAACGAATATCTATTCTCTAGTCATTAAAATATTTTTTCATCGTTAGTAAATTATATAGAAATTTTTGAATTTTTGCAATAAGCCAGAATGCAATTTAAATTTAATTATTGCCGTGTTTGCGTTGAGACAGATAATAACCAGATTTAAGATTTGATTTTGGTGTGCTTAATAACTTAAAATTGGAACAAGATAAATGTTGACTTACCTATGTATAGTACCAAAGTAGAAAACATATTATCTTCACCTGCGAGACATATATTTATTTAGAACATTAAAGCTTATTAGACATTTTGATATATATTTAATCACAATAACTTAGGTAACACCAGTCACTTAGTAACATTCCGAGTTCGTAGTCGAAGATCATGGCATCGACGGAAGTGAAATCTTAAAACCAAAGTTCACTAATTAAATTAAAACGTCATGCTTGTAGACTATTATGGGTCCTTGTAGGAATAAAAAATATCCAGTTATTTTTCACCGACATGCGCTACTTGGTCCAACTCATGACTCGAAGCAAAATGGCATAGTGAATTTACCACTGAATTCAGTTCTGAATTTACGAAATCTTCTTCGACGAGTGCGTGCAAAGAGGGAAAAATACCTTGTTGAACAAATATTAAACGTTATCATCTTCCAAACTGAATAATTATATGAAAAAGCACGAGGACTTGCTAATGAGAATTGTGGTGCCGAATCGACGAAGTCGATCGGCACCATAATCGAGAAAAAAGTTGCCAGACTTCTCCCGCAGCCTACATTTACAACTGAGAGCATAATAGTAAAAAGGGTGAGTAAGAGGGAAGAGGAGAGAACTTCAAAACAGGTCTATTTATAGCTTTTTAGCCAGCGTCCATTTACATAATCGAAATGAAATGCGGAGTGAATATATGAATGCTTGCTTTCACAGTAACCTTACATGACAAAATGTACTAGGCCAAAATACTGACTAATCTTTGGGATAAAATACTGATAACCAAGGCTTTTAAACTTCAGGCTCAAACACAACAATCTTCATGTTCAGATATCTAATACCAGGAAAGAGAAATTGAAAATCCATCAAAGCTTTTTAACCTATATAAATAAATATATTTCTCTAAAGTGTTCAAAAAATAAGAAGATTTTGTTTGCTTCAAAGGCCGTTATTTATTGCCTCACCTACACGTGTTATAATAACCTGAAAACGGAAGTTAGTATAACAGTCATACTAAGCATACGTCATCTATAAATCTACATATCTTTATGCAACAGCCAATTTTGTGCACTCGCTTTCTAACTGCTATGCAGATATGGACTACACTGCTGCGACAATTCTTCACTGGTGTTTTAACAATTAGGTAGAAGTGGAACCGTTTCAGTGAAAAAAAATCATAAGAAATGAGGTGTGGCTGCTTAGAGGTAAAAGCACAGCCCACTATCATTCCATTGCATGAAAGCTTTTGTCAATCAAAATCGCTGAAACAACCTTGTATTTGGCGTACATTTATTAAAATACTTAATCGATTTCGAAGGGAGCTACAGGTCCCTCCTCATCAGGAGAACGAAATTTCTAGAAATGGAAAGCAACCTCAGTAACGGCTTTTTATATCCTCGTGTAGTACCATGCGCGAGGAGGCAACGCCATCTATCGGCAAAAATAATAACCAAGAATTATGTTAATAGAATTTTAAAAGCATTAGGAAGGACTGGATTGGACTTAAAATCATTCACTAAACATTCTAAATCTTTGTGAATATGAAGAGCCTCAAGAAAATCCAATTCACCGACGGAAGAAGCTTTTTGGATGATTTGTGCTGATCCAAAGACATGGTTATTATTTTTGCCGATAGATGGCGTTACCTCCTCGCGCATGGTACTACCCGAGGATATAAAAAGCCGTTACTGAGGTTGCTTTCCATTTCTAGAAATTTCGTTCTCCTGATGAGGAGGGACCTTTAGCTTCCCTCGAAATCGATTGAGTGTTTCAATAAATGTACGCCAAATACATGGTTGTTTCAGCGATTTTAATTGACACATTGGCGTGTTTCTCTTCTATTCTCTTCTCTCTTCTATTTCTATTAGTCATGTGTTATATCCAGAGAGCGTACTGAAAGCAATTAAAAGGAGAACTATGAAATTTCTTCTTTTCCCGTCAAGTAATCCTCAACATTTTATAGAAATGCAACAAACTACATTTTCATAACCAAATTCCCTTTCGCTTTTAAAGTATCTTGTGCATACTCCTGAGAATAAGTCAAATGTAATGTTAATATAACGAGAAAAAATTAAAAGTTACCTAGTGCAAATTTATGTCAGGGATGTGATTTTTTCTCTAGTTTGGCATGTTAATGTATGCAAACTTGTCCACCTGGCGATAAATGTGGTATCAACAGTAAAGTTGTCAATCTAATTTTGGAGGAAAATTAGTAGCTATTTATACAAAGTTGATGAGATAATACTGAAGATGCTAACGTACGCTGCGAAAAAAAGGGACAGTTCTATATCCCCCGTTCTGCTGAGCCGATTGACAAAATTCAGATTGCGTTTTCCATGTCTCGAAAGCGCGACTTAGGATATATATTAGATTTATATATAGCTTTATTCTAAATTAGGAATTTTGACACAAAACCGGAATTTTTCTGAAATAACATACCAATTTTTTTCCATACTTCGATTCTATGACTCAAATTATGCCTAAATATTAATTTTGTATAATTTGGTACGAAACTTACGGAGTAATTAAAAAATTTAACTTGGCGAATTTTTTTTTGAGTTTGCGCCAAGAATAATTCACTTGGCAAACTTCTTAATACATGGCAACCTATTTTCCTATCCCTTCCATCACGCAGGATGGAAAAAAAAGTCACATCGTTCCTATCTTTTTACATTCTGAATAAGCGGAAAATAGTTAAATCATTCTTACTTTAAAATAATTTTAACAAAGTACGTAAACCACATTTTCGCTATTATTGCTTTCAACAAATATGCCAAATTTCAAAACGTGCGACTATATAAATTCACATATATCTTCGGAAATTGTGAATAAAAAGCTCTAACGTTTTGCAGTTATGCTTAGAAATACATCTACTTTATGATAATTGTAAACATTTTATAGGTTGTAATTCAAATGTTTTTTGAAAAATTTACAAAAATTATTTAAAAATACAACGTTTAAAAATAAATCATAAAAATGGGTAAATTTTATTGGGAATGAACCTAAATTTTGAACTGTCTAGGAAGGAATTAAATAAGTTACATGAAAAAAGAGATATTAGTAAATATAGACCAAATTGAATTAACATTGAGGAGCTAAAATTTTGAGGGCCAATTATTTAAAAACTACGCATACGATTTTTACAAAATTTCGTAGCTTGGCATAATCTGAGTCGTAGATTTGAAATCTGGAAAACAAGTGGCATGCCATTTCAGAAAAAGTCCAATTTTGTGTCAAAATACTTATATTAGAACAATGCTATATATAAATCTAATACACAGCCAAAGTCGCTCTTTCGAGACATGAAAAACACAATTTGAATTTCGTCCATCGCCCCAGTAGAACGGAAGATATAGAACTGCCCATTTTTTTCACAGTGTACAGCTGAATCATTTTTAATAAGAGGGGACTCCAAAGAAGGGCACGCTGGTTATACTTTCAATACATGCAGAGATGTTAAAGGAAAACTGTGTTATTATTTGCACAGTAAGAAAAAAAAACTTTACTTTTCTTGAGGAACATGCTTTATTGAGGATTTGGCCAGCTCCAAATAAACCTCATAAACACTATATTGAAATTAGTCAGCAAGGTTTCAATTCTCTTTGTTTATAAGCTATAAAAATGAAATGCAAAGTTAAATTCTGACTTTTTTCCTACACACGCAAACATGTAACAAAAAACCGTAGAAGACATCTGCTTAAGAGGGATAGCTTCGTGAAGAAATTTTTAAGAGCAGCTAATTCACAATTATGTTATGCATGATAAAATCGCGAAAATAATTATGTAGCTTGCATGATAAACGAGATTGATCGCAGGAAGAAAACTATTGACGTCCAGCCAACCAGGTATCTTGCGAACTCGACTGCCAATAGTACATTAATTTTCTAAAAGCAAAATGTTTCTGAGAATTCGAAGGCAAGAAATAATATATGTACAAATGAACAAATCTGATGCAAAATTTATTCGTTTGCTATTATTGGTGCTGCGAAAATTTCATATGAAAACGTGGAATTTTTCTTCTCAAATAGCTAATAAATGCATTTTATTAACTAAAAATGCAAATTTAGGCTAAACATTACTGTGCTGTTGTTTCAAATCCCCTTGGACCAGAAAAGTCTACACAAAGTCCAAGGGACCTTGCCGCACAAGTAAATCGCTGACGTTGTCCTGTTCAGCCGACAACTGTTTCAAAGAGACGCCTATACAATCCAGTAGGTGAGCGGGAGAGGCAGGGAGGGAACAGGCATATGAGGGGAAAGTCTTTTCTGCCTCTCTGAATTTCATGCATCGAAGACGCCCACTTCTGAATCTGGCCATGGCCGGAAAAAACATTATTTATTCTTAATATCAGTTTTACAAAATATTAATTGGCTGTGAAAAACCCGTCAAGGCTCTCTGTTTAAGAGAATGGTATTTTCATAGAGGAGGTTTAAAACTGATATTGCATTCATGTTATACTGAGACAGCCACGAAAGCCCTAGTTAGTTCGTTTGCTGAGAGGCAAATGGGAGTCAGCTTTATTATATACAAGAATAAATTATAGTAATCAAGAATACATTAAAATATTGATTAAAGTTTGAACCGAAATGAAGTCTTCGTATACATCCGTAAAATCAGATTTTGTGTTGCAAAAGTTTTGAAGGTTTTTTCATTTAGAATTTTAATGAAAGGGAATGAAGTATTTATTTGAAAAGACGCATCTTTCACTGAGCGAAAAGATATCTGATTTAAATTTGAAGTACGGAATAAAATCAAAGTTCATTTATACATTTTGTTACATATGCCATATTTCTAACGTTCAAGTGAATGGAATTAAGTATAATAAAAGCGATTCAATTAAATGTGTATAGAAGTTAAAAGATATTATTTGATGAAAAAAGAGAATAAATGTTTAATTTTTATTGTTATGTAAGTATGAAACACAGACAGTGTAGTAAATGATTTCGACTGGCTTAGATTTTATTATTAAAGCCTTACTTCAGATAGAATACTTTTGTTTCCCCTATAAGACGAACCGAAATTATATAATTCATGATATCGATGAGGTTTTTTATAAAAAGCAAATGAATTCTGTCTTGCTAATACTTCGAAAACTTTTCCAAACCAAAGAAAAGTTTTCAGTGTAAGAAATCTCGTAAGAGAGTTATGCCGACAGATAGGATAGAAAACTATCAATATCCAACTAATGAGTTCTGTACCGTCTGAAAAGAGTTTATTGTTGCAGTCGCCTATATTATGATAATATTCTGTCGTCTAGAAGAAATACAAAAATAAAAATTCGTTACTATCCTTTGCGAATATGTATACCTAAATCGCAGTAAAATGAAAAGCTACAAGAATACTTTTATACTCTTGTATCAAACAAAACTCTTCGTTTTCTTTAAATATATTTTCTACATTAAGCATCTATTTCTGCCAAATGATCCAGAAAAATTTGAACAAAATGCAATAAAATCCTGCACATCAGTCCTTCTTTTATAAATCTACATTGTACTCTTATAGATATACATGCGGATTTTGTAATATAAATTTAATGAAGCACTGATTTAAAAATTACTGAAATAAATTTATAAATGTTTCCTTTTATTCCTTAGAATTAATGTTAATTCATTATGTTTACATTTTTAATTTATATGTAATTAATGCGTATATTAATCATTAATAATGACGCATTGAATATTGTAAAAATGTCTTGATTTCAAGACTCAAGATTTGTAATACGATTGGGTAATTTACATGGAGGTTAATTTTTTACCCTAATATGAGTCAATAACAAAATATTAAAGAAAGTCAGATTGGGAGGTGGTAAAACACATTTTGATATTTATGGCTTTGGAAACACATTATTGCTTTAATTTAATACTATGTTTCAGTTTCCCCGAAATGGGTAAGAAATACGATCCTTACATTGCCAGAAACACGAATCTCCATAAATTTTGCTTTTGTGATTTTGTATGGTATATTAATGTTTCGCGCTACAGTAAGAAAGAAGAAAGTAAATGCTATGAAGTAAATGTGTCATATTTTATACAGATGCCAGATCTCGATTTTTCTGAAAATTAAGTGACTGCCAAACTTTCATCCGCGTCATTTTTAAGAAAGCCTTCTTGCGGATTTAAAATTTTGTAATGGTGACCACTATTAATGCAGTGCTGACTCATGAACGGTGCAACACAGCAAGTTTTACTGAAGGAAAAACTGACCTAAAATTTTGAGTTAAAATATGACAGAATTTCTAAGCTTGTGTCGAATGTAGTTTGAACGGCACTTTAATGATAAGGAAGAAAATGTGTATTTTTTTTTCAAAGACCATTTGATATGATTAAAAATACTATAATTAGTCCAAGGTAGACAAATAAAACAGCATGCAAAGATTGAATTTCGCACAAAATATAAAAATTAAAATAATTTAAAGTTTTAAGCATAACTCTGTTGATTATTATTTCCATATTATTACCATGCCATGTTATGTTATTACTGTGTTATTACGAGACCAACTTATTACCATGTCATGTTAAAATTAACGTGTTCATTGTTATTGTCATGTTATTTTTCATACGAACGTTGAGTGTCATTTTATCTTTTAGTACTTATTTTATGCATTACATGATAATATTTTGTTATTAAAATGCTGTTTTATTTCCATCACACTGCTTTGAATGAAGTTGAAGATGAGGTATTTTGAATGTGTTATGCTCGTAAACAATGTCTTTCTTCGCACGAAAAATTTTCTAGATGTTACAAATGTTTTATGTAATACAAAGTAAAAAAAAACTGTTGTCATACAAATACTGTTTCATATTTAATGCTTATACATAAAAAAGAAAAATCGTATAAGGTTGCTTCCAGTAAATTTACGAAATTCCCGAGAGAAGATCCATCCACGAGCATCACAGCATGTCTGGCGGAATTTTAGCTGAGTAACCTACTAATTAATTACTATTACCTACTAGGGGCAATACATACACTTGATAGTTCTGAGATAAAACACTAAGGATGCAGGCTTGAGGGAAAGATATGGAAGTATGCACATGGCTCTTAGAGACTCATCTTCCGAGAAAGGGGATGAAGGTATGGCGCTACGTTTACTAAGTAATTAAGGAAGTCTTGTTGCAGATGCACGCTTTGGTCATGGTCATTGCCAATTACTATGTAATAAATCTTGATACACACCATTACTAAGTGCTCTTCATCACCGAATGCTTCCTTTTAAAATGGTTCGACATATAATATCATCTAGTGATATAATTTAGCTATAAATATATGCCACTAAAAGTTTAAAATCTAGTCTCTAGTCTCCGATTCATTATAAACTGTACAAGTTACATGTTTTACTGTTCGCGACTGATTCGTAAATATTTAAGATAATGAAAAAAATGTGGAATTCAAGTAATCAAGTGCGTTTCAGTTACACCTATTTAACAGTGCTTATTTACCGTTAAGGGTGCGATTAAAATCGTGCCATCTGTGATGAGTCAGGATTATGCTTGTAAGGCTCTCATTCGGCAATTATTATTTCTACAATTTTCAAAAACAAACTTATTTTGAATGTAAACATGTAAATAAAAATAAATAAATGAAAATAATTTATGTGATTTCTTCAATTCTTAATTTCTTTATTCTACAACTTGAAGCTTTTGTTCTTTTTAAATTTTCAGTGGAAAGATTTTATTTATTAAATAATAATGAGCAAAAGATACTGTAAGTTATGAAATTTTCCCCAGTTTTCCTTTTTCACGAATAAAATATTCTTTTAAATGTATATTTCATAATACAAGACAGAGTTAATTAAATGAAATGTACATTAAAAGAGTCTTAAGTAAGTTACCTCTTACTATCCTAAGCGAAAGTAATAGATCCAACAAAATATTTCTTGACAATTTAAATACAGAAAACTACCAAGAACTCACGTTACAGTCTGAAATATTTCCTTCTACTGGAAACATTATCTAGATCTTAAAGAAATTCAAACTTCAGAACTTGATAAGACGTAAAAGCAAAAGGCAACAACGGCTGCCACTAAACACTTTACCTATAATCCCCCGAACTCAACCCAGCCTTAATGACCAGTCATCGATTAAGCTGAGAAATCTAGACCTAGCTTGAAATTTACATTAACCGTTTGCCAGATATTCAAATGGAAAGGGCCATGAATTACAATAAGCTTTAAGTTATACGATAAGAGCTCCTAGTCTAATAATGGTGGTAATAATAAAATATTTACTGAGAAATCTCGCCAGGGAAGCGTTCGTATTTTAATCGCGAGTTTTCGTTGCATAATTTTTCGGTAAATTTTCGACACGGAATATGCAATAAGAAAACGAAAACTTTAAAAGTAAAAAAGTGGATTGGGAATCTAAGAATAGCTTAGTGGAAGGAAATTTTATTTTATTTTACGTTATTATGGGAATTTATTTAATTTATGGCAAGATAAATTAAGTCTGCTTCCTGGATGTGAATTCTTAAATATTTAAGCAATTGGTCACTTAATTGAAAATTTTGATCATCAGGATTTAAAACCCTTAAGGAAATATACGCCGTCCTTCTAGATTTATGGATCGCAGATTACTGTAATTCCCATTACCATCTATCTGCAATATAAGTTGCATGGGTTTAAGGCAAAGTGTTGTCACAGCCAATTGCTAAAAGCCGTGCTCAGATATTTTTTCGCCTGAGGCAAAGTGGTAAATTCGCGCCACTAAGTAAGGTTGAATTAAGTAAACATGCACATTTTTATATAATATTTCTTTATTATAATTATTGCCAGGATTAGGTGAAGATTTCTACATGTATTGACGAATATCGTGTTTTTGCAGTTTGAGCTCCAATTACCTCAGAATAAACCGGAATGATTTGTCCTAGTTTTCAATAATAAAATTCAGAATTTTAAATTATTTTCATTATTTGTTAAAAAATCCATTCTATTATTTTATTGCAATCTGTAGAAGAAATGAAAAAGTCTTGTTTTACATTCCAATCATATGGAAAAAAATAAAACTCGCGTGCTAATTCGTAATAAGTCAAGAAAATTGCAGTTATTTCAGGAGAAGTCGGCTTTATAGCAGATAAAACATATTGAGACGTATTGAGAATGAAATGTTTGCAATTTATCATAAATAATGCTAACAAAATATTCTTACTGTAAATACAATACTTTCTGTGTCTTTCTGTGCGTGTACAATCTGTGTTTCTTCATGTGTTTCAAAATTGAAAAGTAACAATTGTAGTTTGTTTTTGAAAATTAATTTCTAACTTTTTATAGTTAATTTGGCACCCTTCTAGTCGTTCACTTGAGGCAAGCGACTCATATGGCTTTAGTTCCAACGCTGTTCATTATAAAAAGTGTAACTCATATAATTTTTTTAATCGTATCTTTGTATATTAAAAATGATGCAATTAATGATTTACAGTTTTTAATGAGAAAGGAAAATTAAAATATGACATTTTTAAAAATAGTAAGTAACACTGAAATTGAGTAAATGATTATGTAATTAATATGAAAAGTTCTGCACTAATATTCAAGCATTTTTAATAATTTCAATTTTTTGTTTTTAACGAAGCGAAACCATCATTATTCTTTTTTTTTTTCAAGATCTTCATAATACTTATGTTCTATAGAAAGAATGACCATGGCTGAAATATTTCTGCATCCGTAGGTGAATATCTTAAGACTTTTTAAATTATATTTAGTTCTTGAAGCTTTTCTCACCACTCTAAACAACAGCTGGGAATGTTAAAAATATTTTTATCGCAACTTCAAAACTGATCGATTGAACTAAACTGTATGTGTGGAATATCTTTGAAAGATCCAACATTTTTGTTTTTTAGCATCTAGAAATTAATAAAACAATACATTTCTGATGACCGTTTGGCTGCTTTGGGATTATTTGGATATTCAAATGTTTAGTTACAAACTCTTTCTCTTAAATTTGCTCCAATTTAATAATCTTAATTTTTCGCCAGTTAGGAAATGAAAATCTAAAAGACATCTCTTCTGATATTTCATATTTAGGTAGAATGGTAATTCCTCTATTATATTTATTTACTTGTTTAATTCAGTACGACGATTCATAAAGCAATCGGTATGAAACAAATGCTTTAGTTGAAGAAGAAACAATCTCTTATTAGAAAATCCACAGAAGCAACCATGCACGCAGTTTGTTTACCAGGCCACGAATCCAGATTAATCACGTTTAAGAAATGCAGATTTGTGTAAATTTGTAATTTGTCATAGCAAGCCATTATTTACCTTGTTTCCTGTAATGTTAAAATCAATTCTGGTAATAGTCGTGTAATTTGTTTTGATTGATTTGCTTAAAGATACTGTTGTTTGTAACTGCTCGCAATGATTTTTTCTATAATGTCTTATAGAAATTTGATGCATTAATTTAAAAGTTAAGTGACAATAAGCAGCTGAACATTATATAAAATGCTAGGTACTGGATTTTTTGTGTTACTTTAAGCATTAAATAATTTAAATCGTTAATAAATACTGAAGTTGTCGAATTGTTTTTGTTGATTGATTTAAAGCAAGGCAGGCGAAGGTAATCTGCTTACAACAAGCCTCGACGGGTGGAACTACCCGTGTTTAGTAGGCTTTTGAATGATATCGCTAGTAGGTAAATAAATATTTGATTACACTTGGTTCCTAAAACAGTTATTGTCGATGCTTTGTAACATAGTTTCTGGTTTAACAAAAATGCTGAAAATATTTATTTTTTATTCCAACTGATTTAATAAAACAATATTTGTTAATTACTGTTATTACTAGTGTTAGGAATATTACAACAGTGTTTTTGAGATCTCAGAAAATGAGAAGTTTTTTTCTTAACTTATTTCAATTTCGTTTTGACAGGAAATCAAACTAACATGTCGATTCGTATAATCTGTTCAGCAACAAATGGAGCTAATCCAGAAGTAATCATGACTAAAAATAACCACGTAGTTCTGGAGGAAGTTAAAGATGAATATATTAGGAAAATTTCGAAATGTACATGTTCGTTGAACTGATAACTTTAAAACAAATGACGAAACATGCTAAATTTTACTCGAAAAGAAACTGATTAATAAAGAATATTTCTTTTTTACACGTCTTTTTTCAACTCCATCGTTTGATTCCATTGAAATGCAATGTATCAGGCCTGCTGAAACAAATTATATATATTCATTGCATTTTTCACACTCAGTTAATGGATTCTGGAAAGCCGTAAACGCGATATGAGGGTACTTACGGCTAAATAAAAGTACTTAGATCTACAGTTCAGGTTAACGGTAGATAGAAGAGAATTACGTATGTCAGTAATATGGTGTCTCCTAGGTAAATTTAGTTTTACCAACCTTCAGTACGTTAGTTACATTAAAAAATATTAATGTTAGGAAACAGACTATACAGTACTGGGAAACGGTAGCATTTTTACGAGAAAATTCATTGATTTCTTAATTCAGCTGGATTAATTCTGGATGGCTTATAGTACAAAACTTTTCCTAACCACTTTTTAAGTATCATGGAAACCAAATCATTAAAATTTATATTAAAGAAACTTAACTGTTGTTAGGTAAAAAATTAATTAATTAACGCGCATTCAAATAAATTTGGTACTTATTATGTAGGTACTTATTATGTTATGTAGGTACATTGGGTTCAATGTGCTCCCAATCAGGCGAAAGATGAAAGATGGTCAACAACAGAGATCGGCCCATACAGCACAAAGAATAGAAAACGTTTAAATTACAGCGCGTTTAAATTCTCATAAGTAGAGTTAACAAAGTTTTGTTCCTCTAACTATGCTTTTAAGCAGTGTTTGGATGCCTTTGAGAATTAAGTCGATAACCGTGATTTTTTTTCCAAAATGAATTTTTAACTTTTGACATGTAATTTGGAACTCGGTGTAGCTGTTCACTTGAAGCAGGTGCCTCATTTTTCTCATCCTTGTTTCGGCTCTGTGTCTTACAATAATATTTAATCCTGACTTTATGCACTCAGATGATGACAAATATAATGAATTACAGTTCTGAAAAGAAGAACATTAATTTTTTTCAATAAACAAAATATAGAATTGAAATAATATGAATAACAATGCAACTAATCTAAAAAAGTATTGCGCTAACTTTTCATATACTTTTAGGAACCCAATGTGTTTTAACGAATCAATTATCAATAATCAAAATATCAAAAAATATAAAAAATTTTTCCGAATCTACTTGATTACTTTGTGTAATTCCACCCTTTTATTTAACAGTTAAGTGTAGAAACCATTTTACACCGGTAAGCGAATAATCGCTTGAGCGTGTGAACAGAGACGAAAACTCAAGAAGGATTAATTACCCTTTATTTCTCAAAATACGGATAAACACAGTCGGGTCCTATCTCAAAGCGTACAGTAAAGCCTCCACTTGGGCTTCAACTCAAAGTAATAAGAATTAAAATTTAACTAATGCTTAACTAAAAGATATAGCCGAAGCTATCAGGATTCTAAGCAGTGGGCTCCTAAATCTCAATTAAGTGGGCGAAGCTATCAAGGGCCTGAAGTACGGCCGAGCGTAGTAATAGCTTAGAGAGAGAATAGTCCAAAGGGAAATGCGCGCTAGTCAGAAACTCTGGCCCTCTAACGAAGTCTGTGAAGCATCGGCTTAAGTACTACTCTTACTCATTTGCATTAAACTCGTTTATGAAAATACATTCTGGTAGGAAATAGTAAGCTGAAGCTAGAAGAGATAGGAAAGGTGCATAAACGTTGAATTGCTGTTATAAAATTAAGATAAACCTTACAACTTGTATTCCAAAACAGCACGCTTGTAAGCTTTTCTTAACCTAACGAAGCTTCTTGTATAATTGTTTATTAGTTCAAGCTTGCTGAAGCTTCTTTTGCCATTAGCAAGTGAGTGGTCACATTAAAATATGCTTAATGCTGCTTTCTTTTTTGGATATGATTGAAAAAACTATGCCCATGCACTATCGTGAAAAAATGTATGCCTGTAACTACTTTACTATCCGTTATTATTGAAATATTATGGTTTTAAAGATAGATATTTATGACTGAATTACTTCATTAACTGAATTTCCGCTCCATTTCAAGCATTCGTGTATTTGACTGACTTTCTGCATGCGTTATATCATTGAGATATTTAAGTGCTAAGTTAGAAGATGTTGCTTTTAAATTACTCAAATGATAAGTTTCGTTTTCTAGCTGATGAATAATTTATGTATTATATTTTTCTACAATTAGAAAGAGAAAGACATAACACATTTCATTTTAATTTTTCATAGCTCTGCTTCAATTGCAATATTAAACTATCTAACAATTCTTCACTATAAAAAAAAATATTTTTCTGAAAAATTCCTTTTCTGATCAATTGATTCATAATAACTTGATTCTTTAAAACCTTTCGTTTTCCTTTTCGTTCAAATTAAATTGATATATTTATTACTAAAGTTTTAGTTTTTTCAAGAGTATTTTCTGAAATATTTTCTCCCATCCTCTTTAAAGACGCACGTGACCCTCTATTCAGTGTGCGGCTTTATAGACGGTTATAATTTTTAATTGTAAGAAAATTTATTCTATTTCTTATATTCTTAAATTCCACTCAAATAACATACATAACAATTTTTAATTGATTTCCTTAAAAATGCTGTTGGTTTCACGCCAATTAAAGGATTTTTCATTTGATGCCATATCGGCTAATGACTGAATGAGTGATGTAAGTTTTAGCCCAAATGGCGTTAGCCAAAGAGAGCTATTAGTTTCAAAACGGGATTTTGCTTTGAATGACTATAAATGTCTAAATTACTTTTCATATTGTTGCCACCAAATATTATCGCCCTGTATTATGTTTAAAGAAATTAAATACTGAAGAAACTTCATGAATTAAGTATGTTTCTCACATTCTGAAAAAATGATGGTACCTAAAGCCCTCAAATTGTGAATAACATAACCCTTCACCCGAAGATGGGCACCTAAAACCTCAAAATTTGAATTTCGAACTTGTTTTATTATCTATTTCATATTTTGTAAAATTTTAACAAATTTTTTATTAACAAACTCAACAATTTCAAAGGGAGCAATAATAACACAGAACGAGAAAAAGAATATTTTTATTTCCAGGAATGGAATTCTAAAGGAAATTGGAAATTCTAAAGATATGTTGTTTTTAAATATTTTGTGATACTGCTCTGAATTGAGTTTTATGTGGGTTAAGTGCAAAGAATATGATATTTAATAAAAAATTGTCTTAACACAAAACTTTAAGAAAATGCCTCTTTGGGCGTAGTATTATAAAATCTGAAAGCTTTCAGATTTTTCATTTTTCAATTTATTTTTATTTTGTTTATTTATTTATTTATTTATTTGTCAACTCGAAATGCAACTTCTCGTTTTCCACCAAATATACTAAAAGTCTTGCACAAGGAAATTATAGTACTAACAAAATGAATAAATAAAAATTATGATAATAGTGCTAATAGTACGAAGAATTTGGTAATTTCATTTCATAATTTTTAAGCCTTTAATATTTTTAATTAATTTGGTTATCGTAAGTACAGTTCTTTAACAGCATTTATTCTTCATGCCCCCTTCGTGACCGTATTACTTTAAAAACAAGAACAGTGATATAAGACTGACACATATATTTTTTGTAGAAAATGTTTTAGTGCGTGTTGCTGTATAACCCATACTTTATCATGGTCTGTGGTTTCGTTTTAAAAACTGAGCAATGTCTGTTAAAATCCATTTTATTAAAGTACAAGGTTTATAATAACTCTTAATTGAAGCTAACAATTTTATGTAGGTTGTAACACTGAAACTAACTATATTAGATTTTCAGGCTGAAACCACTTGGCTTTTATACAATTATCCTGACATATTTACTTCACTGGATCAGATACTGTTAAGTAAAACGTATTTTATAGATTTCCATTTTACCTATCTTCACATTTAACTTAAATAGACAAGATAACTTATAGTTCTTTCCAGCATGATGAGTGAATTTGAAACTTTGATTTTATGAAATATTCCTTTTTGCAAACTGTTTACGAGCTCACTAAATAATAATTTTATGCTTCTGTTTTTTTCGTTAATGTTCGTATCCATTACAGTCTCGAGTGAAAGCTTATCCTAGTACATTCCATGACGAATGTGTTTGTAGAGTATTATTTTCAGATTTTTCCCGCATGTAATTTGAAAACGAGACAATTCCCTTAAAATAACCTGCAAAGAAGCATCTCTCTTAAAGTAAATGGTCTCGATTGCTTTACGATGACAAGGCAGTCAAATGTCATAGCCTTGGGCCCTCAGATCCAGGCAATTCACTTTCAAAACTGGGAAGGAGCTACGTAAAATTCCTACTATATACTATACGGGGCCGAAATTTATAACTATCTACAGAAAAAAAACCTTGTCGGTTGGCCTTAATAAATTCGAGGGCTTGATTTCATGTTATTATCAAACAAGTGAGATAATTCACATCCTTAATCACAGAATCTTAAAATATAGTATTCATGACAAGAATTATTGATTACAAACACACATTGCTTTAGCTCCTTTCAGACTATCTGAAGGTTATACGGTACTTTTTATAATTAAGAGTCAATATTTTATTGACAATATTTTGCCTGAATTTTGAATTTTAAATTTGCGCGCTTCTGTTCTATTTTATAAGGTATTTTACTTGGATACATTTTCCTTAAAAAATTAAAAGTCATGTACCAAAGCCAAAACTAATAATTGGGTATGATATTTCGAAACCGTAAGTTTTGATATTCGCATATTTCGAGGTTAAAATCACAACTCCTTAAAATAATCTCTAACTTAAAACCTTTTGTTTTCACAATGTTCAAGTACGAACTCTTTTTAGCATTGATCATTAGTCTCTAAAAGGAAATACTAAACAAAGCAATCAGGTTTTAAAACTGCAGAACAGGCTTTTAAATGTAAAAGTCAAAACTCGGACTTTAGAACATTCTATTATGCACTAAAAATGTAGCTTTTATATTAATAAATTGTATTTATCAAAGTTAAAAAGAACCAGCAGATAATTCACCCTTTTTTATAAAACAGGCTGATTGGCCTATTTATATGGGGTCCAAATCCCTGTTGAAAAATTATGTTAAGGAAAAACATGTCTTAAGCATAATCTTAAAAAAGAGATTATTGATTTAGTTAAAAGGTTTTCTTTGCTGATTTTTCTGTTTTAAATCGGATTAAATTTGAAATTACAAAGTTTAGATTAAATACCTTCTGATGTTTGAAATCGTAT
This sequence comes from Stegodyphus mimosarum, assembly GCA_000611955.2. NCBI lineage: Eukaryota > Metazoa > Arthropoda > Arachnida > Araneae > Eresidae > Stegodyphus > Stegodyphus mimosarum. The sequence continues at coordinate 278,132 of KK122094.1, read as the reverse complement.
ATTATCATTCAATGGTGTCAAAAGAGACGTAATATAAACTTCACATCAAACTTCCTACTGCTATTCTTTTAATATTATGATTCATTTAGTGAACTGGTAATGTATATCTTTCATCCTCATCACCTGTCCTAGTCTCACGTTTCTAAGCAGCAAGATATTCAGCATTTCAAGAATGTAATAGCCCCCTCCATGTAATATCCTTGCTCTTCGAATGGGTGACGTAAACCCAAAGAAACATTCTTGACATCGCCCGTCACGGTATTACCAGAGCGCCATGGACGAAAATATCGGCAATGACAAGCGCGAGACTTAAAATGCATCTCAGATGCTGTTCTCCGAAACCGGTTTTGACAGTTTTGAAGACAGGTGAAGGTAAACAGAGAAATTCTAGAGTGTTTTAGAAGACGCATGGGACGTAGACTTGTCATTTTAACTCTTAGATTTGCAGGCTGTTTTCTGTTTTCCAGAGGACATTTTTTCTTTCTTTTAGTATTCTTAACCGAGATTTTAAAGTGATTTCCCCGTAGGCCAACAACTTGAGCAATTTACATAGCTTTTAGAGTCCATAAAAGTATAAAATTTCTGCCAAATAGGATACTGTAAGAGAGAGAGTATGCTCTGACACTGGAGAAATAAAATTAGTTTTCAATCACCCCGTAGTCAGTTTTCGTCTATTGCAAAATATTTTCAAAATGGAAAGATAATGCTATTTATCATTTTCTTAGCTTCTTGCTATATTAAAATTATGCCAAACTCGTACAGTCGTGTTAAATTGTACTAAATTACAGGTATTTTTATTTTATGTATCTGTCCGAGATTTTAAACTTTCCAAGTCCCATTCGATTTTCTTCTTAAATTATTTCACAGATCAAAATAAAATTCTAAATCCTAATGGACTCTAATCGATTATTATATAATTTCTTCATAAGGACTGAGAGTTAAATCACTGAAAGTAGTTGAAAACTAAATGTTCTTTAGAGCTCATTAAGCCAAGATTACAGAGTTTGTAATTCATTTACCAATTTCCTACATTTGGATTTTAAAGTATTTCTCCTGTCCTTCTTGAAGGTTCTTCTAGGTTGAAGTAATTAGATTTTATTTTATACAGTTGAGTATCCACTTCAAACAGATTACAATCAAAAATCTTTTACAAAATGATATACAAGATTCCTCTGCGGATATGTATGATCAGATCTAGAATTTGTAGAATAATGCAACATTTCAGTGTATTTTCGTTTTTTATACTCTTTGCAGAATTTGGGCTAATTTTTTAGGCATGTCTTTATAGATAATAAAATGGAAAACTAATAACAGAGTAGAACACTTGGCTATGCGCATTCTGATTTTCCATTCATTCTACACATATATGTTATTACAGTAACAACAGAAACCTTTTTTAAAAGACACTTACCGTCTTTAAACTCCCATCATTTAAAAAAAGAAATCCTTACTCTACACTGCGTTTTATCATCGTAGTAATAGCAGTAGTAGTTTAATAGCAAGGTCTCATTTGGTCTAAGAAGTTTTGCTCCATTGTTCAGTTCTTAGTCTAACGAATATTAGGAAGTGTATAACATTTGGCGGGCCTTAGCCTGAACAGATTTTAGGCTTTTCCGAAAATACCTATTTCACACAGTATGCGTGGAAGGATAGATATACACTGCGAAAAAAAGAAGGGGGGACAGTTCTATTTCTCCCGTTCTACTGGGCCGATTAACGAAATTGAAATTACGTTTTGCATATCTTGAAAGCGCGACTTAGGATATGTATTAGATTTATATATAGCATTGTTCAAATGTAGGTATTTTGGCACAAAATCGGATTTTCTCTAAAATGACATACCATTGTTTTTTCATATTTTATTTCTACTACCCAAACTATGCCAAACTGCCAAGTTTTGTAAAATTCGCATGAGTAATTTTTAAAAAATAAGCCCTCAAAATTTTAGCTCCTCCATGTTAATTGAATTAGGTATAAATTTATTAATACCTCTTTTTATTAAAATTAATCGATTCTTCCTTTCTCATTTTGAAATTTATGTTCATTCCAAATAAAATTCTCCAATTTTTTACGATTTATTCTTAAAATTTGTATTTTTTAAATAATTTTTATAAATTTTTCGAAAAACATTTTGAATTAAAAAATTTTGCTCATAATTAACTTAAGACCTGCAGATGTATTTCTAATCATATCTTTAAAAAATTAGAATTTTTTATTCAAAATTTGTAAGATATACGTGAATTTACATTTTAGCGCGTTTCGAAATTTGGCGTATTTGTTGAATGCGATAAAACATCAAATGTGGTTTAGGCACTTTGTTAAAATTATTTGAAAGTAGGAGCGATGTGATTTTTTTCCCTCGTGCACAATGTAAAAAGGGAAAGGAAAATAGGTTGCCATATATTAAGAAGTTCACTAAGTGAATTATTCTTGGCGCAAACTGAAAAAAATGCGCCAATATAAATTTTTGAATTTCTCCACATTTCGCACCAAATTGTACAACATTTAATATCTAGGCATAATTTGAGTCCTAGAATCGGAACATGTAAAAATATGGAACGTCATTTCAGAAAAAGTCCGATTTTGTGTAAAAATACCTATGTTAGAACAATGCTATGCATAAATCTAATGCAGATTTAAGTCGCGCTTTCGAGACATGTAAAATGCAATTTGAATTTCCTCAATCGGCCCAGTAGAACGGGAGGTAAAAAACTGTCCCATTTTTTTTCGCAGTCTACATATATCTCTTTTTTTGGGGGAGTCATGATTTAATGTTTTGATATGAAAATTGTTTTGTGTTACGATTCACTGGATGTGGTTGAAAGCATATAGCAGGTTTCTAATTTTAAAAAATGTCAGTTTTCTTCTTTATATCAACAATACATCTTAAAATATCTGTAAAACGTGTTATCAGTTTCGTTCATATATGTTACTATCGCACATTTTCCAAACTTTCTGCATCTCTACTTGACAGATTCTGCGCTAGGTCGAGGCTTTAGAAATTCCTAAAAAAATTAAAAAATTAGAAGAAGCACTTGCACACTTTCAGAATGATACTTGCAGAATGTAGAAATGTATACATCTAGTTTAAAACTTTAAAAAAAGATTCTCATTTACCACACAAATAAAGCAAATCAGAATTACCAATTATTGAAATTATTTAATTTTAAAATGCGAAAAACAATGTAAATAAAGTCGGAAAATTTTATGAAATTAGACTGAAAAATAGCTTACGATTAAAAAAACAGTGAAATTGAAATCAAGCGGAATTCAAAGAAAATTATCTAAAAAGAAGCGACCTCTTTTAAAGCTTCAGATTATTGTCTAAAACCTCGAAATGTGTAATATTAATGTTATAAAAGGGTAAAAATATTAATAAAAAAATAAATAACAGGAAAATCATGAAATTAAAAAAATTGCATATACATAATTGTGACATGTTCGAAATGTTATGAGTTAGTTCCGCAGAAGTTAAAAAGATAAAAATAGGATTGCTCAAGGATTGCTCATTAGCTCATATTTAAAATATACTGTAAAATGTAATAGAACCAAATAGTAGGGAAAATGTCATGGTATAAGTTCTTTGAAAACTACTGCCACAGCACATGCTGCAACATATTTAATCATTAATTTTAATTATTCAAGTTGTAACTTTACATTTATTCCATTGGATCGATTAAACGTAATGCTTACATCAATTATTTCCTCCAAATGACAATACATTCTATCTGTCTTGGATGCACAGTCTGCAAACTGAAACTGATAGACACGTCAAAGGCATTTCTTCGAAGTCTTAAATGAAATATCTTTTTTAGTGCAATGTGTTTTAGCTTTGATATTATGTTCGACAAAATAAGAAAGACATTTTGGGTGTCTGGAACTAGAAAATTACGGCAAATGTTAATGAAGGATAATTTCTGTAACAACAACAATTTACATTGTGTCTTCGGTTCATGGAAGCACAATGTGTTATTTTTAGCAAATGTTTCAAAATATTTTCTTGAATAATAAACAGTAATTCTTTCAAAAATTTTGTGGCATTAATTTTGAGTAATTTTTGCAGTTCGTAAAACCTAATATGGTTAACAGTACAAAACTATACGATAATTCAGACTTTAATCAATAATAATAATTTGTTTTAACTTATCCGACGGCCGCAGGAAGACAAAATTCCTACGGGCAGTACGCAGCCTGTAGAGAAGCAAATTATCATTATTGTTAATGACATATGCAACACATAAAAATTAGACTTTATTTTAATATTTCTGAACTGTATTAAGACTAAATATACTATTAATATATTAATACTAAAATAAAATATGCTGTGACATGTACATCTAAGGAAAATGTAGAAAAAAGCTTTGAAGGTGATAAAAATTCACGAAAATTCCAAAATTCAGCTTCTGATTTAAAACCTCATGTACAGAGATATTCATTTTAAAGGAACAATTGGAGTTATGTTTTAAGAAAGACTTATTTCCCTGTTAAAGATATCGCATAATTCAAAAGAAAACTTTGCAAATGCTTAGTTTCGTACAATGAAATTTATGAAAAAGATGATGTAAACACAATGAAAAGAAAACAAGAAAGGCTTTAGAAAAATATAGAGATAAAAACATAGAGATCATAAGATATGCTGGAAGGAAATTCAGATAATGAGGCTATTTTGTCAGGTAAACAATGAATTTGCTAAACATAGCTTAGTAATGATGAAAATAAAAATGACATGGATACATAATATTGAAATACGTAGAATTTAAAAAAGTGGAGACAAAATAACTCTAGCACAGATGATTCAAGTAGAAATAATTTTATAAAGTTTAGGAAACTGTGGTTTTTCCACTCATTCTTCTTTACGAATTTCTCAAATTCTTTTAATAATGGTATTGTAATTACGAAAGATCTCACGTGTACAAATTATTTAAAAGGAATCACACTACTGAATATATTTTGAGCGGGTGATTATATATTTATAATTGTAGTTTAAGAAACAAATCATATAGACTTTCAGACGATAACAGTTTTCTTTCTGAGACATATTTTACTAAGCATATAAAAAATATTAAAATTAAAATTATAGTATGGGCTTCAGAAGGAGAAAATTTCAATTATTATGTTATTCCTCAACGTACTATTTAGTAACATTTAGTCAAAAAAGAAGTTTAATTAAAGAACACTCGTGTAAATTTGATTGAAAGGTAATGGAGTTTCATACGTACGTGCGTTTATACAATTCATTTATTCTCTTATAAAAACCTTCTCATTAGCAGCCTTTACAGTCTATTACGTATCAGAATTCTATTTCTCATATAATTACTAAAATACGTCATGTAGCCAACATTTAATTTGAGGACTTAATACGTATGATTCCTTTCTTAAACTGAAATAAAGATCTAAGGCCAACCATATAGAAGCTACTGAATCGAGCTTTTTTATAAAATGTGAAACAAAGTTTTCATTTAAAAGTGGAAAGAATTTAGTAAATTATAGAGATTAAGTTGATAGTCTATAACTATTTTTCATACAACTGTAAAACACTCATTGCGTAATTTCACAAAGTTAATGTTATTAAAGTTATTCCACATACATGGGAAGCAGTACTTTAGCAAATTTAAAACGCCTTTGTGAACTAGTTTTGTAGTTTGCGTTGTTAAACGTAATTATTTGTAATTTCCCAGCGGATGCTCGGTCATGTGACTTTAGTAGCCACCTACAATTTGTTAGTTTGTTAGGCCTTATTTCCAGGGCATAATGCAGTAGTTTCTAACGATAATAAACTTACTGGATGTGATAACGAAGTTGCAGTATCTTGTCACAATTCTAAGCAAAGTGTATGAATGAAGGATATTTTATTCATTTTCTTATCTGGTTAATTTGAAATTCAGTTTAAATAAGACAAAAATGCGATAACATTATTGCCAGAGTTATTAAATATTATTTATATGAAATTTATTTTTCTGAAAAGTAATTTTTTCTTGTGCTGATAAAGAAATTCCGTGGATTTTCGAAGACTGCTTGATGCTTCGTTTTATAACCATGTGCCAAATTAATTGCCTTTAATATTATAGTTAATATTATTATATTACAATTTGATTTATGCTATAATATTCCGTCTTTCGGGGTTATACAATATGATTTAAATATACTGCACCCATTGCTTCTCAATGCAAAGCCGGCTGTCGATATTTTAGTTATTTGAAGTCTTTCTACTATGAAGTAACACAGCCGCCCATGTGGTATAGTTGTTAGTGATGCTGCCATCAATACCGAAGTGTTCGAGCTCGAATTCATAAGATGAGTACAGTATCTGCGCGACAAGGGGACACTCAAAGTAAAGCGAGCTGAAATCGTTTCGAGTAGTTGGTGAAAGTAAAATACATTGTAGATAGTTAGGTAGTAGAAATGAATGGAGCTCCAGAGACTCACCGTGAATCACACAGGTAACGTCTTTTAGAATTAACCCCACCATGGAACCATTAGTATATTGCTCAATTTAAATGGAAGATGTCATGGGCTATTGTTAGAGATGAGACTTCTTTATTTCTGACATCACAGTTGGATATTGGCTATCCGATGTGTTCCTTCGTACATATTCATCTGGACAAATTCCTGATTTATTGAATCGTATATTTGTAGAGTCTAATGTATTGCTCAGTACACTGTGGATGTTGATCACATACGACATTTCTTGCATTATTCTGTCTGGCAGATTTTAAAGCCCTAATGGCTCATTTTCATAATGTTTTAGTTCCGGCAGAATTTCCTCCTGTGTTATTAATATATGTCTAAATGGTATATCGATGTTGGAGGATTCTTTCATGTGGAGTTCATTTGCAAGCGGACATTTGAAAACGTAATCATCCGCATCACTCAGTTATCCGTATGTGCATGTGTCAGTTTCTGCCAGAGTCTTCTTGCGGAAGTAATTCGGGAATGGGGTATGGCCCGACAAATATTGCATTAGAAAAGGTAGGGAAGAGGGATGGGATAATCTCTGCCCGCACCATAAGGTGTTCTCCCTCAGAATTTCATTCACAGCTGAAATTTAGTAATTAACATGCTCCGACTATACCTAATATGTCCCCTTGGGCGAAAACCTGTCGGTCGTGCTTGAACCCTGTATCTGTGAAATAACATGCAAGATAATTTTTTTAGTTTCTCTATTTGAAAATCATTCTAACACAAACTAATTCAATTTCAGAAAAACGGAAAATTGAATTAAATATTATTAATAGTCGTTTTCAATTTATAAATTAAGAATATATATTTTAAAATTAAAAATGATTTTCAATTAAACTATTTTTTTTATATGAGAGATGATATATAAGAAACATTTACTTTGCTGAGTTAGAAATGCAATTCTCAATATATGTACTTTTCTCTCACTATGGAAAAATGGAGGCATCTAGAGCCTCCAAATTTTGAATACATGAAGTCCTCTATCCAAACATTAATTATCCCAATTTTCAGTTTAAAATTTAAAAGAGATATTTCATATTTTTTACAAATTTAATAAAATCTGATTAACAAACTCAGCGAATTGGAAAACAAGAAGTACCAACTCTGTTCCAAATAAAACATTTTTATCCGCAGCGCGTCAGACTGTTGCCATTCGGCAAAATGTAATTTATTTACCTTCGTATTTACGTCAACTAATGCGGCTGTTTCGAAGCAATGTGTTGCAGTTGTCAGAAATAAATGTTCTTATTTTCCACAATCCAGCTTTCTGAAGTTTCGTAAAGGCTAAGACATGTAACTTTCAGATATAACATGGAAGGTTGCTGAGTAACAAACTAAGCGATTTCATAGAAATAAACACAGTTACTAAGAATGCTTTTACATCCTTGTACGAAGTGAAGGAAGTATTGTAATCGCGCAAAATTTTAGGTGTCATATATTAAAGAAAATACCAATTTGACCGATATCGAATGCAATAAAACGATGTTTTTGCGTGACATCGGTATGTGCGGACAGAACAAAAGACTCTTTTTGCCAGAAAGAAGTACAAAATGGATTCAGAAGATATTTTTTTCTTGACGTCTGTACATACGTTCGTATGTATATATCTCGCTTAACTCAAGAACGTGTAGACGTAGAACGCTGAAATTTTGTATACGGGATTGCTATAACATGTATCTGCGCACCTCCCTTTTTCGTTGCAATCGGTTCTACCAATCGTATGTGAATATATACATATAAATTTTTACTGTTACCTGTTTCAGTGAGCTTAGTGTTTTTATTTTTATATCTTTGTAATTTTGTTGTTGTTATATGTTGGTGCATTTTTTGCTTTAAAAGTGATTGAATTATGTGGTTTTCACGTTCCGTTTAAGGTTTTTATGCCTTTAGTTAATCTGCATGCAATAGTTATAGAATTAGGAATAATATAAAAATTTAAGCGGAGAGTTAAGCCTAACGAACCGCTATTTGTTTACATTTGAAACTAAGTAAAATAGTGAATTAAGTCAGTTTCTGCAACTTCAGTGTCTTTTAGCCGAGTGGGACTAAAAGTAAACTTTCACATTGGTCCACCGTTCAAGCCCGCTGACCGAATTGCTTGTTTTTGGGTAGAAACTCTAATTTTAATTGTAAAATTCCTTTTTTTAACTGTTTTAACTATATTTGGTGTTTTGTGTTTTTCGTTATTTTACAGTTTTTAATGAAGATCTTTTGAATTTTTATGTATTTATTCCTTTGTATGTCCTTTGATGGTGTAGGTAGTACCACTCCAAACTAGTAAGTGGAACATACGTCATTCGAAGTCTGTAAAAGTCATAGATCATTAGATCATTTTTCTGATTTTTCAAACGTTAAAAGAAAACGCAGAGAATACTGTAAACTGTTTTAGGACATTAAGTTGAAAAGGAAGTTACTTTTTTATGTAAAAAACCACTTGATATAAATATTATTATTAATATTTTCATTAAGGAATTATCATTATTCAGTCATTTATATAATTTTTATGGTCGCCCAATCATTTATATAAATGTTTTTCATTACTCTTGAATTGTGCTAATTATTTCTTTAATGAAAGTTGCTAAATAAAGTACTAATTAATCGGATAGTCTAAACGTTCTATCCACCAATACCTCTTATCTAGAGCAAGCAGATCTATTGATAACGAACAAAGTCGAGAAAACAAAAACAATTCAATGTCTTCCTTTGCGAGTGTCTGAACAATTTCGCCGAAAATTTAGCACTAGACTGAACACTGTTGTTTTCCCTAGAAAAACGGATTCGTAAATAACAGGAAGGGAAACAAAGAAAAATTTCTTCTGCTTTATATAAAATATATTTTATTTACTGACATATATTGCTTTATCAAACTGTATTATTATTAAGGGTCTCGAAGGAAGAGCTAAGATAATAAGAAAGATAAGTTTTATAGTATCTTACAATAATGTAGTTTTAGAAAAGTTCAATTTTTTTGCTCAAAAATAACATAAAAACAATTTGAGCTAAACAAACTTGGGGGACAAACAATGCAAAGACATACTCTCAAGTACGTAGAGAAATAAATATATTTTGCAGTTGTTGTAAATCAAGTCACATCTGATAGTGTTAGGGAATGAAAACTACATAACCTAAATTCGGCTAGGACCCAGTGATGCATATAGCACATTAGTTTAGAAAAGACACTTTAATTATTTGTATTCTAGTTCTGAAGTGTTGGGTGAATGTTGAATGATAATATTTGAAACCTATAATGCATATGCCAAACTGAATCGAGGAATTCATCGAGCATTCATTTCGAACATCGTAAGATAAATACTTTAAATCAGAATTAAAAGATTAATTACGTTTGGTCATACAAGTGTAAATTCATATATAAATATGAAGATTTTTATATGTGATTTTAACAAAAATTTTTCAAGAAATGCTTCTGCAAAATTTTCAAAACATTTGCGAGAATTACTTTTGGAAGTTTCAAAAGAAAGTTTTAATACCAAAGGAACTGCATAATATATATCATTTGTCTATTCACTTGAAAATACCATTAACAATCTAGCTAGTTGCTAGCACTCTCATAAGAAATTAGAAACATTTATTGAAATATCGCTTAAAAAAATCTGAAAGGTTTCAGATTTTAAATTACGTCCAAAGGGACGTATTTTAACGTTTTGTGTGTTGCGTTATTTATTAAATACCAAATTTATTTATTAAATACCAAATGTCTACGAACTCAAACCATAAAATTCAGTTCAACAAAAATATCGGAAAATAATTTTAAAATGAGGGTAGGTTTAGAATTTCCGATACAGAATCTCGTAACTTGGAGATAAAAATGTTTTTTATTCGTAGTGTTGTCATCGCTCGCTTTAAAATCGTTGAGTTTGTTAATCAAAAATTCGTCGAAGTGTTAAAAATTATAAAATCGATAATAAAACAAATTTCAAATTCCATATTAGGACTTCCACATGCCTATTCTATGGAAGATATCCAAATTTTGATGTTCTAGGTAACGTCGTTTATCACAATGCGAGAAACATATATACATTCTTGCAGTTTTTTTCATTATTTAATTTCTTTAAATATAATACAGGGCTCTAATACTTGGTGGCAACAATTTGAAAAGTGATTCGCCGTTTATAGATTTCAACACAAAATGCCAAAAAGAAATTTAAAGTCCTTCAGAACAAATTGCCCCTTTGGACTAAAAAAACTGAAATTTATTTTTGTATACTCTCAGCTGAATACAGATATCAAGAGGAATAGATATAACAAAACGTTTTGTAGGAGAACAATAAAAGGCGGTTAGAAAACGTCTTTTATTTCCTTGTTTATTGGTTATTAACTTGGTTGCTGGTTTGAAAATACACATCTAACTCTACAAAACATTTTAGTATCAGTTTTCGCTTCAAGATTTGCTACTACAAATATTATGTTAAATAAAAACGGAAAAGCATCACATGGAAAGAAACTGGACCATATTAATAAAACACATGTAAAATGATTAAGATAAAATATCTCGCCGAACAAATATTAATTTAGAAGTCAAATAACAAAAATCAGGTATTACAGGATTCCTTGCCACTGCGGCTTAATTTACATTGGTCAAACTAAGACAGCCTTAAAATTTTGCGTTAATTAACATAAGGCATATGTTAGGAAAAAGGAAACACAGAAGTGCTCTGTTGTCCAGCATTGTTGGTCCAAAAATCATACTTTCAATTTTTCTGCAGTCAAAATAATTAAAACAATATCTTCCATTGAAGAACTAGATTTTCTAGAGGCGTTTCATAATCCAAAAATCTTTCTGTTCTAGTTAGCAACCCTAATTCCAATCCATCTTTGCCTTCAGCCTTTGAGGAAATTATGTTTTCGTTTCCTTGTATCAATAGATGGCGTCAGCAGCTTAACTCCTGTACAGCAGTTCTGATCTTATCTTATCTTATCACTATATATTACCTGGTTCGTTTGCACTTTAGCAGCTGAAGGTTACCGGTTCGATAAAACCATCGAAACTAGTCCTGTGAAAATTTGCAAATATAACGCTGATTTTGTTGTTTGACTTCTAAATTAATGTAAAATGATCTTGACGTGTATTATAGTATCTTTTATTAAAAGACGAAAATACAGGTACTTTCACCCAAGCGTTAGTAGTATTAGTAGAATAGGAAAGGCTGAAATAAAAAACTAATTGTGAGAGCTTTTTATTAATTTCATTAATGACAACGTAACTTACACTAATGATGTAAGTACTTTCAGTACCTTACAGTTCCTTACATTGTATATCAGTATCAAATAAATAGAACGGAGTAGTCCTGTACCGAGGCAAGTAGTGTATAATATAAAAGACATTTATTAATAACAATAACGCTGAAGATGTTCATAAAAATTATCACATGGATATATTAAAATAGAAGTTTACAAATTGGTATTTTAAATTAAAAATTTACATGTATATTGAGAATATAAAAAAAGACTAAATTATTAAAAATGCATTTATTGCTTTTAAAGCCCTTAGACTGTCACACAAACGAAGTGCGATTAAATTTTAAAATAATACGTTTTCCCGAATATTCTGAATCTGGGAACTTCACTCGGTCTATTTGTGAGACCGAGTGAAAGGTATTTTACAGATTTTATGTTTCGCATAATGTAAGAGTTGCAAGTTGTGTGTACGATAAATGCATGACAGCATAATGCAAAATAAAATGACATAATGGCAATAATTTTGGAAACATTTTGCTACAGACTATTTTAACACAAAAATTCATTAACGATTATCACGGTACGGTTCACGTAATTAAGGTGCACGGTAATTAGCATGAACGGTATTTGACAGATTTTATGTTTCGCATAATATAACAGTTGCAAGTTGCGTGTATGATAAATGCATAACAACATAACCCAAAATAAAATAGCATAATAATGATAGTTTTGGGAAACTTTTACTAAAGATAATTTTAACCAAAAATTAATTAAAAATTATCATACTTTTTTTAATATTGGACTAAATTTACATAATGTAACATGATGTTATCTGCTATAGAAAAACTGCCGTATGGTTTGAAAGATAAATTAAGAACATTAAGTCTCAGAATTAACAACAGGTTTAATTTCTAGAGAGTTTTCAGGATTTAATGTCGTGGTGGTGACATCAGCATATGATACATAAAGCGAAATCTCAAGTTCTTCATTATACATAGCGTTCGTAAAATGCAAAATTCTGTGTTATATGGCCCCTAGTGCAATGAATAAAAATGAAAATATGTAGCTGCATATTTGTTTGTCCAAAGGGTTAATTTTCCCAGAAAGACTATTAATTTCGTTTTGGCAAGTTGCGTCGATTCACTAAAAGCGTTCTTTCTCTTTTCAAATTGTTGCCATCAAATATTATCGCACTCTATTATATTTAAAGAAATTAAAAAAAAGAAGAATCTGCATGCATGTTTCTCGCATTGTGATAAAAGAGCTGTACCTAGAGCCATAAAATTTTGAATATTGAAAGTTTCCCCCCCCATCCGAATATGGGCATCTGAAGCGCAAATTTGAAATTTGTTTATTATGGATTTCATATTTTATGAAACTAAAAAAAAAAAAAAAAGAAAAACAATTTTCGATTGACAAACTCAAGAGCATCAAAGCGAGCAATGGTAAAGATGTACAGAAAAAAGATTTTTACCTCCAGTGTGCGAGACTGTGTATCGGAAATTCTAAAGATATGATCATATTAAAATTATTTTAAGATATTGCTCTTGAACTCAATTTCATGGTTTAAGTGCAAAGAACATGATATTTAATAAAAGTAACACTCAAAATGTTAAAAAAAGACACTTTGGACGTAATTTAAAATCTGAAACATTTCAGATTTTTAAAATTTACTTATTTATTTATTTATTTTTTTTTTAATTTTTAAGGCTACAAACGTTTAACAAATACATTCGGTTGTTGCTTACTATAGAAATCTTTAAATTTACATAACAATGCAGTATTTTCCTTTTGAATGCGGTATTAGAAAACATGTTTGCGGTACGAATGCTTGATGTTTTCCCACAGATTCCCATCTATTGAGATCTAAAAGCACAATCAACACTGAACAGAGACGTGACTTGAGAGTTTGTTTATTTTCCCTCATCTCTCCCTGACTGCTTTCTACAGCAGTTGATGGTGGTTGGGAGATTTGTGCGTCCCGCATGGCGTTGTTAAGCGACTGCCAATCAGAAACTAAACCTGGAGCTGACACATGTCAACCAGCTAGAGACAATTATTTTCCTGACTATTTGCTCCGACTGTATCTTGATCTGGCATTTCTCCACAGCAAACTCGTGTTGTTACTACGTTTGAGTGAGAAATTCTGAAATAAATATCGAAAAATCTCTGCAATTCCGAAGATGGAAATATTAGTTTTTCTTCGAAAAATTTTTCTCGTTCAGAATCACATGAAATAGCATTTTTTGTAGCTCTAAACTATATTAAACTTTATAATACGTATTTGAACATTAAATTTCAACATTTAAATTAAAAATTCCTTATTTTTTGTTTATTACAATTAATGTAACGGAACGACAATGCTTCATGTAACATTATTCCCGGGTATGCAAACTTCTTGGCAAAGTTGTAATAAACGATATGTAATGCTGTAATTTTTTTATCTTGAAAGTATTCTTGTTTTAGCTTTCTAAAATACATATTTTAAAAATTATTCTTGAAGTAAATCATCAGTCTTCTCAAACACATTGCTACTGTTACGAATTTCGTATGTAGTTAGAATCTTTAGTAGAATTATAATTAACACTGTTTTATTTTCCCGTGCAATGCGACGCGTGACAAATTTTAAGAGAAAGCTACTCCGGAAAATTAAAATTACAAGGGCACGTGCATTTAACAATGAATGAAGTTTATCTCTCGGTAATTGATACTTAATTTGAATAAATGTAATTGAGTATTATGTTAGCTGTAACCGCAATTCTACTCTTTTTGCTCTCCGGAAATTGCTAGATCTGTCTTGAGCGGCTGATTTAAAAAGCTATAAAAGCCGGAGAAAAATATCTCAACTGAATGTTTTTAGTTAGCTGCTCTTGTTTACTTTGATCGGATTAGCTTTCTCTGTGCTTTACATTCTATTTAGTGTTTCTAGTAGTTTAAAAGCTACTGATTAAAGTACAGATACTGATCATATTGAGTGATATTGCGATATTGTACGAATATCTCTGAGGAAAATTCCAGCTTTGTTATATTTCTTACTATAAGAATAAATTTTTTAAGATTTTTTTAATCGAACTTGTACATTCAATCTGTTACGAACCCGTACGCACTCAACACTACTCTTTTGTTTATTCCGTAGATAATAGCATAAATGAAATCATTAAATACAGAACGTTAGGAGGAAGGGGCTCCTTGACTCAACGTCTAAAAGAAGCAATACACAACCCTGGATGCGAACCAAGGAGATATAATCCTTCGGTCAACCTAAGAGGACAATTTCAGTTTCACAAAATCTGGGTTTTTTGTAACGCTAAGACAACGGTGGATTGCAACGAATCCACCAAAAAACAAAGAACGCATGTTAGACATCGACCGTACCAGAGAGTTGACCAAGAGGAGCCAAACTCCCACGGACAAGCTTCGAAATCAAGCCATGTAGCGTCCCCACGACCAAGAAAGCATGGGAGTACATATTGTCTTTAAGGAGCCTGAACCTACCACTGAATAAACGATGGTTCTAGTCATTGTGAAGACTAAAAATACATAATTAATAATCTCATGAACTTTTATTACTTTGAAATCATAATCTGGTAATTGTACTAAAAGGTCAAAATTGGAGATAGATTCCATCAGTAATTTCTGCAGATTTATGCAAAATGCTGGCGAATATTTCCCCAGAAGTCGAGTTTGTCTAGATATTGAACTAATCAGAATGTATGGAATGCTCCCAGTCGACATCCCCGTGTGTGTGTGGGGGGGGAGAATCATTAAGTACGTAATACTTAACAATGTTGAATACTGGTAGTTTGAACTGGGTTTGAACTAAGGTGAATTGGCTAGATTGTGTGGCATTTTTTAATAGATTTCCCCATGGTCATGAATTGTAGCCTCTTTTCTTAGTAAGTCCTCCATGGAGGCAGCTTTTTCCTTAGGCAGATTGCTGTCATGTGCTGTAAGGTATTCAAATAAGCCAAATCAGGAATGAACTGTAGATGTGGATGTTTGTCTTAAAAATTAGTATTGTTTTTCTTGATGATTTTATTTTTAAGTTCATTCTACACTCACGTTTGTGAAAATTGCAACACCAAGAAGGAATCGTCATAATTGAATGCAATTTAATACACAGTTGAGTGGTAGTGGTACAAATAAATGATTAAATGTTCAAAGCAAACAAACAAGAACAAGAGATCAGAATCAGTATTTTGTGTGGCCACCACGTGCCGCAATAAGTGCTGCTACTCGACGTGGCATGGAGTCAAACAAAGTTTGAATGTCTGACTGAGGAAGAGCATTCCATATCGTTTGTACGCGTACCCAAAGTTCGTCTGCAGACGCAACAGGACGAGGATCACGAGCAAGACGCCGACCAATGACATCCCACACATGTTCAATTGGCGACATATCCGGGGAACACGCAGGCCAAGGAAGAAGCTGTACCTGCTGCGCTGCAAAGAAGGATTTAACAATCCGAGCAGTATGAGGGCGGGCATTGTCCTGTTGAAATACAGCGCCTGGCAAGCTTTGAAGGAAGGGAACAGCTTCGGGCTGTAGAACTTCACGGATATACCGGTTGCTGTTCAGATTGCCCACAATTCGTAGCAATTGAGATCGTCTATGATATGCTATGGCGCCCCAGACCATAACTCCGGGTGTTCGTCCACTGTGGCGTTCGATAATGCACTCCGGAAGGTGGCGTTCACCGGCATAGCGTCTGACACGAATGCGGCCATCATGGTACCACAAATTAAAGCGGGATTCGTCAGAAAACACGACATGCTGCCAATCAGCACGCCAGTCTCTATGCTGATTGGCCCATTGTAGCCGCAGGCGGCGATGGTCGTGCGTTAGGGGGATCCTGTATAAAGGAGTCCGTGCGCGCAGTCCACACTGCAGCAGACGTCTACGAATTGATGAAGCACACAATGAAACACCTGTAGCTATTGACCACAGTGCTGCCAATTGTCTAGAGGAAGCTGTACGGTCCGTCCGCGCCATGCGGACCAGGTGTCTATCATCGCGAGCTGACGTCACATTTCGGGGTCCACTCCCGGATTTCCGAGTTGTCCGACACTCGTCCGTCCACTGCTTCCAAACGCGCATCACTGTGCTGCTGTTACGCTGCACACGAGAGGCTACTGCACGATACGACAATCCAGCTTCACGAAGGCCGATGATTCTCCCTCGTTCAAACTCTGTAAGTTGTTCAAATCTCTCTCTCTTTCGTCGACGAGGCATAAGTACAGATTTACCACTAGCAGATAACCACCGATAACCATACACGCCTCGCTACAGCTGTCTATTTATTCGGATCCATCAGCCGTTCAGAGGGCGCTGCTCAGCATACGCATGTGCTACGGATTTGCAATTCTAATCATTTGCATATCATGGGCTACTTTGCATTTCCTGAAAATTTCAGCTCACTCGCGTAAGTCCTTCATGGTGTTGCAATTTTCACAAACGTGAGTGTATTTCTGTGGAAATCAATGAAGATTTTTTACGCAATGTGTTAGAGCAATTTTTTTCTTTAAATCAATATAGATACATATAACCATATGTTTCACATATATAGAAGAAACTATGGTATGCGTGGAATTTTATAAAATATCTCTAAAAATTGCAGCAAATCTTTTAATATATACATAAGGTCATTTAATTTTATCTTACATGAAGAGGCAGGAGCACATTACATGTTTTGTCAGGGTCATTACCATAACTTATTTTAATACAGGAGAAATCACAACAACTTCACTATCTGAATTTTTGGTGAGTTTCAATTAATTTTTCTTCACATAGTATTAAGTGAATTACACATAAATAAAAATTTATGTTCGTATTCAATCAATACCTGTAAATAACATTGAAACGATATTTAATCTATCACTGTAATAAAAATATGGAGTGCTGAACAAACCCACTTCGGGGGCTGAAGAAGGTAATAAGGTGGTTGAGAACCAAAATGTCTTTCGAAAAAATAGTTTACTTTACACTACATTACTGTATTACACTATTACGACCCCTTAATAGTAGAAAATTGAGCTTAACATTATTCTCAAACGTAATAACAGAAATATATACCCCATATTTGCACAAATCTGTATGCTATCTTCATTTACGTAATCATTGGTTTTAGATATACTTATAAAAATGACGAACAACGCAATGTATGTACATGTATGTATGTATATATTTTGACGCAATGTATGTATGTACGTATTTTGACATTTTGAAATTTAAGCAATGATTTTTACAAATGTTACAAAAGTAATTTTGTTTAAATCTTTCTTTAGAGTTTATCATATACACTCAAGGTACTTTCATCCAAGTAATTTTTAAGTTTTCAAACACTAAAAATGCATAATTAATAATCTCATGAACTTCTATTACTTTGAAATCATAATTTGGTAATTGTACTAAAAGGTCAAAATTGGAGATAGATTCAATTAGTAATTTCTGCAGATTTAGGCAAAATGCTGGCGAATATTTCACATTTTAATTTATTTTAATTTCACACTTTAATTTAACAAAAGCTAATATTTCACACTTTAATTTATGTACTGCCCCTGAAGATGATCTCAATTCTTTTTAAACTGAATATCTCAGACAATGTTTACTGTATGGCAGTTAATTTTTTTTTTTATAAATTGTAATGAGTTTTCGTGGATATAATTATAGAGACTCCGAAAATATATAAAATGTCCTCTTTCGTAAAGTATACAAAACTGATTTTTTTTAATTTGAAAATAAAAAAAATATAAAATATTTGCATTTAAAACATTTTTAAAATTAAAGCACACCGGGTAATATCTTGTCAGATTAATCAGTCAAGATCAGATCAAGTCTATTTCTTAAGTAAACTAAGTGATGATTACAGGATCCATAAATTCGATTGGTTAAGTGTAACTTTCTACGTTAAAGTCCAATTAAGATCTTGTATCTTCACTAGGTGCCTAATTAAATAATAGCTACTGATCGGTGTGTATGTGACCGGATATGTCGCAGAAGAAATAGAAAGTGGAAATAGGAAGAAGTGAATTCATGGTTGTTAACAGCTTGCATGGAAATATCGTGCAGATAAGAAGAGTTCGAGGTTAATAACTCATTTAAAAATTGCTTATACTTCGGCAAGTACAGTACCAAACTGCTCAGGCAAGTGTGCTATCTGCCATCGAGTTCTATCGGGAGTTTTAAACTCAATTGTGCATATGCAATAGATATTTAGTAATTAATAGAACACATATTATGAACTAAGTTGGTTTTATTTCCTCTTAACTTAAAAGAAAAAAAAATAACTGCTATTTTAAATATATCATGCGATTTTTGACTTACTTAATGACTTGCCTTCGTATATACGTACATGTAGTTAGGAATTAATTTGTAATTAAATTTAACCATAAGTAGTCGCATATAATTTTGTTTATTATAGTTTCATTATTATATAACTTTATTTATGAAATCCTTTTTCTCTTTTCCTTTCTTCAGAGAAATTTTATGCATATGGGTGGCAAAATGAAAACATTACTAGAATTTTTTTCCATGGGTTTTTTTAGTATTTACTTCTGTAAGGTTCCTAATCCGCTTTTGTTAAAATTCGCTTTCAAATTTTGTATCTCGCAAAAAATTCGTTTCTCTTTCACTGGTTTCCTTCATTACAGGCTTTATGAAATCTAGAACTAAGAAAACTGACTTCTAAGACTAAAAATACTTCTTTCCGTATCAAAACATTATACGATATTTCTCTCGCCTTCTTAGCACGTTTTCGTGTTACGGTCAGTGCACTCGGCGCGTATCCGAGAAGTGCGAGGTTCGAGTCTTGGCCAGGGCGTTGCTCATTTTTCATGGTCTTCTGCTTCGAAGTAACCTAATGTCTCTACAATGGCTGCCGAACTAAAAAGGGTGGTGGATTATGATTCTTCACCACGAGGATTTGGCGACTGAGTCCCCTAATCCCCAGTCGCCCTTTAAAAGGGGGAGTATATAAGGTATTTCTTCCACCTTCTTAGCATGCCTTCGTGGTGCACTGTTCTCGTGCTTCCGGAATAACCTAATGTCCCTACAACTTTTGATTGTTTTGGAGTACGTACTGATACACTGAAAAGTTTCAGAATTCACTCATCTTTATACTTTGAAAAGATTTTGTTTATTTTCAAAAGAAAGGAATAGGAAGTTACAAATCGGAGGCCTTCATTAGTTCTCAGGTGAGTAGTTAATTATCAAGTGGATAGTTAATTATCAAATGTAAGAGTTTTAATCAGTGGAAGTGCTTTAAGTCTGAGAATAAATTTCCCCAGCGGATTATTGAATTCCTTCACAGGAATATTTCATTAAAATATGACGGATATTGTGAATTGCTTACATACATTTACCGTTAAAGGCTGAATACATTAACGGCAATCAGTAAAATCTGAATTCTAAGGATATATACAATCAATTGACACTAACTTCTTATTTTCGTCATGAAAGGGCAAATTCAGTATTAGTCCACAATAAAAATAATTTGCTGATTTCGCAACATGTATTATCCGCTTTGCGAAATTCCACATTTAGAAAAGAACCATATCTATACATTTCTCAATTTCAAAAGGGAATCGAAAAGGATCTGTCCTTTCATGAAAAAGGCAAAAAACTGAAATACCATTTTTTTATGCAATGACTTGCAAAGCAGAATTCTAATTAAAAAACACCAGCAAACATAATTATATAGGACATTTTATTACCTAAAAATTATTGTATTGTAGAGACATTAGGTATTTTTGGAAAGCAGGAGTTGTGAAAAATGAACAATGCCCTCGCCGGCACTCGAAGCACGGACCTCTCGTATACGCGCCAAGTGTGCAGACTACTACACCACGAAGGTATGCGAAGAAGACGAAAGAAATACAATATAGTATGATTTAAATTTATGTTGGGGTATGCGATCAAATATATTGTCATATTTTAGTAATTGTCGTATAAGCTTTAACCCCAATCACTTGTGACAAAAAAAACACGATTTTTGTGTTTAGTTAGTTGGTAGCTAAAAGAAAAATGACTTGCTAACTATAAACTACTATCTTCCCTTTTCTACAACCAACTTCGTCTCCCAGTACGTGGTCTCTGCCAAGTCAGCTAAACTCACTCTCATTATTTGCATTACTACTAAATCAAAGACTATACTTCTCAGTATTTGAAACTGCGCTATTGCACTATATATGTTTTCAAACAGCATGAAGCCTATTGTACCTACCAATCTGATTCGGAAACCGTACCAGAATGCCTATATGTAGTATGACTACATCCTTGAAGAGCTTGGTGTTGTTGCGAAACACAACAATCTACGTATATTCTATTAATTTTTTAAATTTAACTGCATTCTCAATCTCTCTTGATGCCGTGACAAACTTAAATATAGAATACTCAAATTCTCGTAAAATATACTGAATTCATTAAATCGAGTCATAGAGTCTGGTGTTTGAAAGTAATTACTTTAAGTTAGATTAAATTTTCACAAATCCTCACCACAATAAAATAGAGTTTATCAAACAACTCTCAACTCTTAAGAATAAATAAATAAAATATCCTTAAACTAACTATTCAGCTCTTTTTCCTGAAACACATAAATCTCGATACAATTCCAGAGATAGCCACGAACACTTTTCATTTAAGTGTAGCACAGAACAATTCAAAACACCAGGGAAAGATAAGTCTCACACTAAGAAGTTAAAACACCAGTTCAGTTAAAATTAATAAATCTGATCGTATAGTTATAGCATCATTAAATTCTCCTACGGCAGCAATAAACTACCCAGGTTCGAATGGAAAATTAACCATGTTTTCCGAAAGGATCACATGAGTGACCTACAGTAGACCACAAAACAAAAACACACACACAAAAAAACGTACAATAGTAAATCAATAACATGCATTTGTTTAATATTCCAAAAATTTTAATTGCGGATAGCTGATCAGACTACTAATACAAAGACATTATCAAAAAAATACTCGTAAAATTCTCATATGACAATCTGTACAACTATCAATATTGTACACAAAATTACTAGTCGTGCACTTTACAATAATTGCGTAATTACCACTGAGCAATAATCGAGTAGTTACAAACAATTTTACTATCATTAAATACTTATAAATCCTACCAAAGTCTAAATAAACACAATGACGGATATTTTAAATAGCACTCAAGAAATTTAAGATCACAAGTAAAGCTTATTTAGAAGAACTTATTATTCTTTCACCTGTGACACCTCAGTATATGTTTCTTCGGACATATAGATATACCTTAATTTCTTGATAGAATCACACATTTATTCTCCCTTGATTAAATTTTAAGTGATGACACATGACAATTAAACATTTAAAAAAATAAAAATCCCTCCCTCAAATTTGTTAAATCATTGGCAATGCACATAACGAGAGAGAAAAAAAAATAAATCACTCACGGAAAAGCCACGAAAACCATATGTCTATTATACAGCACCAAATGTGGAAAACTTTCGACTGTGAAACAACTCCTTCCAACGGTGGAATACTTTTCATAATCATGCACTGTCCTCAGTCAAGGAGCAGCCTTCCCTTTTCTTTCCAGTTCCAAGAAGAGGATTGATGGCAGGAAAATTACAAACTGGGTGGTCCACCCATCTTCTTTGTTCTCCTTAGTAATCGGTAGCTTCAGTGCGAGCTTTAAAACACCTTTTTTTTGAAAGGGAAAACCATTTTTTCGATGTTCACCGATAACGATAACGGAAAGAAGAGTACCAACGGGAGCAGCCTTCCATTTCTATCGAGCACGATATTTTCCCAAAGAGAGATCACATCAGCTATTAAACAGACCCCATCGTCTGAGAATTGGACGTAGCCACAAGATTTCAGTCAATTTCACCGAAGCAGCAACGATAGGGGCCCGCAAAGCTCTCGAACAAGTTCTCTCCCTTTCCTCAAAAAGTCTCGAAAATCTGACAAAAATGTTTAAAAAACCTCTGCGCCTCTGTGTGCGACTGTTTTTAAAACCTCGGGACGCTCAAAAGTGGGCCGCCTCTATAATTATTATCGGTTGAAAAAATCCATAAAATTAAAATTCACCAATGCTACACAAAACCGTAACACTCTCTAACCACTAGAATCAGAGCAATAAATACCAACCAAAATTCTAAGAAAATCAGTCCCATCTTTTCACAGTGACAAGCCTCTATTTTCACCAGCGAAACTAAGGGATGTTTACAACGTAAATCGGGTAACGAATGCCACACCCTGAATACTTTTACCCCATAATTCTATGAAGAATCGCCACTGCTAGAGCAGTTCGCCTTTGAACGAGAAAAACACATGTTCGCCCCCTCAAGATAAGGGGACGAAAAATGCAGCTGGCCGCCGACCCTTGTCCCCAAATTCTTCGTCTGTGAGAACTCAAAACCTGCCAATTGCTGTACAAGCTTTTCTGCTAACTTAAAAGAACTTTACCCCAATCAAAAGAAAGAATTTAAACAACAGTATAATTTAAAAATTAAATCTCAAACATGGACTTAAAAATTTCACTGTTCACTATAAATTAATAAAATTATTAAGCACTGTAAAATAATACTTAAGGTATCTACACAACAGTGTTAAATAGCTAGTAGAAATTAGATCCTTATCTGGTGTTAATAGCGTATTGCGCATTAGAAGCCTTCAATCAGATAGGCTGTGCCACAGATGCTCAGCGGATATTACAGAACAATAATGAAGATTCGCAAAATTGTTTCCAAGAGTATGGCGTTGCATGATAGGCATAAGTTCGACTGTATTCCGATAGATTCTCGCAAATCGTCTATTTCTCATTTAGAGATTTCACTTAGCCATTCCACAGCCCATTTCCAAGCATTTAAGCATTTCAGGCTTTATTCCTATGGGGTAGTTGAAGAAAGAGTCTTTGCACATGGCTTGCAAAAGCTTGATGAATTGAAGACTCCCATCAGCTTAAGTACAAGCGTATTCGCCACGACATTTAAAATACGTCATGAAAGATTTTCGCATTACCTCCTACAATGCATCCATGCAAAAGGAGAACTATTACAGAATATTAATTCCAAGGTTCATTGATGTCCATATTTTTCATCACTATTTTTGGAAGCACTCACTGTCTTTCTATTACCATCTAAAGATGGTAGATACATTATACACTACATTTGTATATTTAACTTGCGTGTTTAATGAATTATTCCTGTTTTTAATGATTTTGTTTATTTGATTACGGCAAAGCACTCTAGGGCTACCTGTCTAAGACGGGGCATGATTTCGTGGGGGCTTTCTAAAGGAAATGGACTCGTATATATGTTACACACTGTAAAAACCACAATGACGCCTACGCAGACAAACCGTCCGCCTGGAATCGAGCCAGCGACTTCATCGCTTGGGCGCTGTGAGCTTTATTTATTATTTTAAGAATTGTAACGATTTATAAGGTTTTGTATGTAAATTAAATAGTATTTGTATTTTATGTACACTAACTTGGTTTTCGAAGTACTCCATAGGAAAGTTATACCTATACAAAGCTGGCAAAATGTGTGTTTCGTTTTTATGTTGTTGATCTTTATTCTGACTACAGCCTGCCACTTGGATGATTTTGAATAATCAGGAGTGGCCTAATTTTTTCCTGTTTTTCATCACGTATACTGAACAACATTGGTGGCAATGCGCCTAATTCATCAAATTACCTTTTTGACAGTAAGACATTATCAAATAATTTGACATTATCCAGTAGTAAGCATACCAGTTGTAAGAAAAAAAACCTTTTCTTTAACTGACTGAATTTGGAGTACTAGCGCAGAGTTGACCACAGTTTACAGGGATGTGATATTTAGTGGATCAGGAAAAAAGAAAAATCAGCAAAGCTATCGCCGGAATTCTAACACCAGATATTCTGCTTGCCAGCCGGACTTGCTTCCAGTTACATCACGAATTACATCACAGAATGAAGAAGAAAATGCCTTTCATTCTAACCCCATTACTGATGTAGTAATCGATTTTTTGTCAATAAAAACAATTGTTTCACAATGCATTAATTGATTTTATTTTGAAAACGTTTAAGAGAAGTATTATGTGTAGTTTTGACAGAAGGAAGATACCAAATGTGCTTTCAAAGAAAGTAGAAAAGAAAATTAACGAAAGTATCACCCTGGCCACGTAGCCCGGTTGCTTCAAATGTATTTATTTATGTGTCAACTGAGAGAGAAACGTCATTTATTATTGCATAGCATATGCACATGGATAATCTTAATTCCATTCACTTTTCAAAACAAAATTAAATATACACCGATAAGTGCATTAGTTATTTCTGCTTTCACACTTTATTATCCTGTATACTCCCTTTTTATGTATGTATAGAAATTACTCTGCTTCTCATCTTGAAATGCAGAATAAGTAAAATTAGTAACTTTTATGAATACAGATTTCATTAGAAAGCTTTCATATCCAAGATAAAAATAATGCTAAATGTGATGCAATTACGATTTTCAGTTTCAAACCAGTTAAGACTATTTGAAGCTAGTTTTCTTTGGATCTACAGATCGAATTACCAGTTTCTAATAGCAATTTTCGCTGCGTATTAATGTGAAAGCCTGTATCTTTTACTCTAAAATAACAACAGCTATTTTATATGCGACTTGTGAAGTTTAATTCAAGTCTTCAATTGACAAAAATTAATTTATGTATCCATCTGAATTGTATTAGCAATATCAACTCAAACAAAAATATATTTAAATTAAAACCGTATTTTGAATTAATTGAATATTCTGCTGCCTCTATACTTTTGTTTACAAATACACATTTTGATTATTTATTACTGACATTTTCAACAGACTAGTCTTAGAGGCATATATTTTTTAAGATATAAAAGCTGATTTAGAGCTTATTTTCATCTGAGATTTATTCACCATAACAAAATAATATGACTCTCCCCAGAGAGATGAGTCGAAACTTTTCAAGCCTATCACTTTCGTTAAGAAGAGTTAACTTTAAGTTGTGTAAAACTATTGCTACAATTAAAGCGGTGCTGAATAAGTATGAATTTTGCTTGTCCTATTACTTAATTTCATGCGCGAGCAAGGCCTTCACTGGATAACGAAATGTGATGCGTTTGATGATTACAAAGCAAATTATTAATGACGTACTTTAATTATTAATTAGCCTTGAGTAAACGCATGAGTGACGAGTCAGCAAAAGTGAGCGTATTGCTTGCAGAATAGTGGAATAGCTGGAGATAATTATACCATTTTACTCTTTCAGTTTAATTTTAGTAATACTACGTGTTTAGGGAAAGTAGCCGATTGAAGGAACTGTTTGCTGTTTTGTAAATTCAACACATTACAAATGCAGTTTAATAAAAAAAATTAATTTCATATTTTAAATACAAGAAACTAAAATAAAAATTACGAAAAATATTATGAAAGTTTCAGAGCATTTGTTTATATATTCACAGAAGTGCATATTAGAACAGTTACTTTCAGTTTTATCCTCTGGACATTATTTAAACACTCTGCATGATTGGGTTTTAGCTTAGTTCATCAACGATTAGTTCATTTGTCCGGAATTTCTGTGTTATTTCAATTTAATTTAACTCGAAATGCAGTAAATGTTTTAATACCTCGAATTTTAAATTCATTTTGTGTCGCACAAAAACTGCTCAGGATTCCCAGTTTTTATTTCCTTGTTTTATTAGCTTTATCTACTAAAGGTGTAAAATTAAATTGTATCAAATATGTGAAGCTAGGAGCATAGTATTAGAAAAGCAAATTTTAAGGCTTTACAGATTTTGCATCATCAAACAGTGAGCACACAGCAATCGTAAGCCATCCTGCTATATCAACGATGTTATTCCGCTACATAAAAAATGCTAACATTGAGGATAATGCGTCTTCATCTTGTAATCTTTGTGTGAATGACAATAATTTTAATACTTAATTCGTATATTGCACGTTACCACAAATACTACAATATATCGCATATTATCGTAATGATAACCAAATTCAGTACTTGCCAACTACTATTATACAACAGTCCATGCGCTGCATTCGGTACTTATCCTCATCTTTTACGTCCTTTTCCCGGCAAAGTTAACAAAATATACTCTACGGTTTAGATTAAAATAACACGCCGAACAAAGATTAATTTTGAAGTCAGGTGGGTGATAAGATCGGTGATTATGGTGATAAGATCTTATCACCACAGCTTATCTCGTTCATTTACAGTTTGGCGACTGAGGAAGAAATTTTGGTAAAACGTTCGAAACTAGTCCTGGAAAAGTTGCAAAAATTAAGCTGAATTTTGTTGTTTGACTTCTAAATTAATACTCTAACGTGTTTGTGGTCGTTAAAAGAGATTCTAGTAGTGCAGTATTGGAATACCGCATTAGGTTTTGCCAATTGTAAAATAAAGAGTACGAAATTAACTATCACTTTGATATTACACGGCATAACAAATTGTCGAATTAAACGACATATGTTCATCGACGCACATTTTTAAACGAAATGCAACATCGATACACATTTTGCCTGAGAAGATTTTCTAAGCAAATAATTTAATCTCTTTTTACAGAAACATACTGTAATTTTCCTTTTCTTTCCCTTTTTTTTATTGAAACATAAATAATAATATTATTATCGCTTATAAATAAAATGGAAATCACTATTCAAACATCATTTCATTAACAATTTTGTCAATATAGAAAAATATCGAAATATAAGATAATAAAGCAAATGGCTTTCGGAGAAGAAACTACTGAACACCGGTAATTTAACTGAGTTCAAATTGCGGCAAACGGTCTGGCTGTATGTTGAGATTTTGTGGTTTACACTATGCGTAACGTGGACACAAGCTACATTTCTTTAGAAAATATTTTATTAAAATATTCTTTTCCTTAGAATCCCGTCTGTGTTGCCATAATCAAATAAATAAGAAGCATTAAGTAGATAAATATGTACTACAGATGAATATCGCTTTAAGAGAAAATGCGCTACCCCTAAAGCCCCAGTGGATCAGCTATTTTGTGTTGAAGCTGGTTACCACTGTTTCGAACTTGCATTAATTAAAGTTGGAGGAAAGTCTTGAATACAAATCTGGATGACATAAATGAGCAAAACATTTTTAGGAGTTTCTATGGGAAAAATCAAATATACTTAATATTATATCTTGAGATGAAATATGTTTTGGTTTAATGTAGCATTTAAGAGTAATCTAATGTGGTGTTAACACATTCTAGTTTCCAAAAGGAAATATCAAAGAGAATTCATTATCTCATTTTTGGGCAAGAGCCGCTGTTAATTTATATTACTTCTTACCAGTGAATCTTTTGGAGCAAAATGCATAAATGTTTGGTGGAACACGGAAAGATTTTTCAACTTTCTATTGATAAAATTTTAAATTGTATTTTTATTCAATGTAATTAAATTTTTATAACATTATCTATGTTATCAACTAAGGCTAGTTGTTTATTACTCTACCTTAAATAAAAGACACTTTAAAGCTTAAAACAACACAGTTTTTTAACAGAAAATTTAGTTCCGTTAGAGGAATACTCAGACTTGGTAAACGAGAAAAGAATTAAGAAAAATGAATACAGTTAGCTTGTTTAATTAACGTATACGCCTGCAATGAAAATGCTAATTATGTTATTGAATTACGATTGTATTAATTATAGTACCGTAAGTATGAGATTGGAGGCCTGTTTTGAAAGGAAAGCTTTCTGTGGAAGAAAAATGCATTAAATGAAATAAACCATTAATAACCATTTGTAACAAAATGCGTAGTTTGGTAGTAGTTTTACGAAACAGCCCTGCTTATTATCTAACCCAAGCTTCAGTCATTTCTTGCGTTTGAGTTTCGACTATGCTTGAACAACTGGTATCCTTTAAGATGCTTGGTTAGTACTAGAAAAAAAAACTGGACTTTACTTAATGGCTGTTGAAGAAAGATTTATCTTATCGTTCAAACTATTTTTATCTTTCCTGATTATTTTCTTCTGAATCTTAAACAAAAATTTCCGATACATTTAATATCAATTTCTCTATTCTTACAGGAATACATCGAATGAATGGCAGGCTCAATTGAACCTGCCATTTGTTCGATGTTAAAATGCTATAATTATAATATTTTTTGTCAGACTATGGAAAAGTTAATGGTATTTTTGTGCTTTTGGACTTCCCCGGTTGATGCATACTTTAATAATGATCATACGAAACAAATGCTTTGGGAATCGCTACTGCCGCGTAGTATAGCGGTAATGAAGCTGAAAGCCACAGCTTTGGCCTCAGAGTTACAATCTCGGTTAAGGTTGGATGTTTGTAAATGGATAATATTTTTGCGGCATGGATGCACTTAAAACATTGTACAGAAGAACATTCTTGGATATATTCAAGGAAGAAGAAGAATGGAAGACTGCGAGATTTTGTAAACAAACATATACTGTCAATATAAGGTGTCAACTATAAAGTGTCCAAGACCTACCTAAATGGAGGAACAGCCTTGCTTCTTGGCTCCAATGAAATTTCTGGAAGTGATCTCAAATTGGTGGCAGACAAGTGAAATAGATCACCACAACAGCACAGAAGACCGGCACTGCTTTCAGCTTTAAGGTGACAAATGCAGCTACCTAGTGATTATTCTTTACTAAAAAACCCTATTCTTATGTTTGCACCCGATTAAATAAGTCCATCTTTCCAGTTAGTGGTAACTGATTAGTTTAAGTTTTGGTTTTACTTCATCACATCACTTGAAGATATGATACATTTTGTTTTACCTTTCTGAACTTCTAAAGAGTAGTTGCAGCTGATTTTGTGAATTTTATATCAATAAAAGCCAAAGCAGATATACAGATTATTAGAATTTTAATTCAGTTTGTATTAAAAGTTTTGGAAAAACTTATAAAACTTATTAAGCTTTTGAAATCTCTATTGCATTATAAACACTTTATTATTTACGAAATTTAATGAAATATGTATACTTATCCAAACGTCACAGTTTATAGACAAAAAGTCTAATTTTACTGACTAATGTTTGTCGTTAAATCATTTTTTGAGGAATTGTTTCAAAAATCTTTTAACGGCTGCAATACGTTACATTGCACGTATTACATTGCATTACAGCACATTACATATAAACAAATATCTAGTTCTCAGAATGTTGTCATTCGGAAAAGTATAGAATGTTAAAAGTTATTTTTCAATTTCAATCAATTACTAGTTGTTTAAAAAGATGAAAAATTCTAAAACCCCCAGAATTTAAAGCCCTGAATGCTATTTTTAAAATTAGTAAATAAGAAGAGAGATTTAATTTTCAGTACATCCAACTAATATTTTTTACCGTTCCAACATTTGCAGAACTACTGAAAATAAGCAAAAGGATTTCTAAAATCACGTAATATATATTTTGGTTTTCTAAATTACATCAGTTAAGTAAGGCATTAAAGATAAAATTAATGTTTAGCTCCATAACAAGTGATTTTTATTGCTTTTAAATTCCTTTTTTTTGTTATAAAAATGTAGATTAACTAAATTTGAAAATTAAATATCTTGCGAAATGGCAGTGCTCTGAGAAACAGCTAATTAAGAGGCTACCTGAAAGAAGTTAAATATCGTTAACTTTGGATCAGTGGCAATACTTGCCAAATCACTTGCCTAATAAACATATGATACAATTACACATGTATTTAGTTTTAAATTTTAACTTTAAACTCCAAAAACTGACAGCTGACCTGTTTCCCCTTTCAGCTAAAGTTGCCATTCTGCGGTGATCCACTACCTAGCAACTCTAGACAAAGGCCGGGGTTGACAGAACAGATAGGCATTTATTGAGTATTGAAATTCTTTTACAAAGTGACAATGAATGTAAAAATATGCAATAAATTTTAGGGTAATATACACGGGAAAAACGATAATATAATTGAACTATAGTCATAGCAAATACAACATGTATATTAAATATGCAACATTATAAGTACATATATATTGTAAAATAAAATGGCAAAATAAATAATTTAGTAATAAAAATAAGTGTTGGAAAAATGCCCAAAAGATACCTGACTAATAAATACCGTGGGAAATTAGTGTAATAAATTCACATAGTAAAATATTGTGCTATTTCAGAGCAATTTATACCTTAGTACAAACTGAGCTGAGGCACATGTTAAAATACTGTAGCCACAGTAAAGAATGTGGTTTATTGATGGAAACTTGGGATAAAAATGATTCGCAAGACGACAGGCCATTGAACTACAAACATAGTTTCTTGTCTCTCTTTGCCCAAACCTTGTAGGAATATCAAAAAGGGATCTTGTCCAGTGAAGATATACGTTATATTTGAAGATTTGTTTCGTCTTATAAATTTGACTTTTGGGAAGTATTTATAGCTCAGTGTCTGCTTGCGTCTATTCTTGCTGCCATTGATTTATGAGTTGACTAAGTAATTGCTTCTTTAAAATATAATAAAGGAATGGGAATATAGTTGAGCTAGCAGCGATATTTTATACTGTTGACTTAAGAAGCTGGTCAGCTAGTTTATTACCTGTTTATTCGGTATGAGCACAAGTTCCAATTATATCTGGACGTAGGATAAGTGGAGTTTCTAACTTTTGACATGTTATATGATGTATACCTGCGTATTAATAGTGTTTCGGCCACGTATGGCAGCGATACTTCAAAGACAATTTGTAACGAATGGTCTCTATTGCCTTCAAAGAGAATAACGTCTTTTCTGAAATTACTTCTGCGTATGAAATTACCCTTGAAATTGCTTTTGGTTGCACTTGATCTATAGTATTATTTTTTTGTTTATCTGCCTTTTCAAAGTATTAATAAAGTAATTATATAGAAAAACACAATAAGCAAGGCCTGTTTCAAAGTCTGTTATTAAGCCATCCATACATACATTTTAAATTCCGTTTCAATGTGCGATTATTGGACGGTAGAATAAAATCTGTTGCATGAGGCTGGATGGACTAAAATTGGAATGAGTTTCTTTTCATATGTACTAGACTTTAATTCCATATTTCTATGTTTTTGTGCAAACGAATCATTCTTATCGTAGCAGCTTGCATTTTTATAGAAGGAATTCTCGTAAATATATCAAGAACGTTTGTGGGAGATGTGCGGTATCCTCGAAAAATTTTATTAATATGAAAAGTTAAATGCTATTTAATTGCTTGATCATAAAACCTGTAGGATGATTTCCTCAAAGGAAAACAACATATGGTTAGTCGGAGCATATTTTAAGGGAAGAGGACGAAGTTTCCCAGTTTGTGCCTACATTTCTAGAAAGTCTTTTAGTAAATAATTGTACTTTCGTTTCTGTATGACGAATATGAGGCAGCCACAATAATCTAGAATCTATGTAGATATCTAAGTATGACACATTTTAACTATTTTAATAGATGAATTGTTTAAGTTAACTGTGGGATTAACATACGTGTATTAGTATGATACAGAAAGTCTGGGTTAAAAATCTTCTGTAAAGAAAGTTTTGATATCAGTATAATCTTTACTTGCTTTCTCGATCCAATCAGAAACTGTTTTGCGCTTCTGTTCTGCATCGCTATTCACGATGCAGCTTCAGCAATTAATGCATTATGTAACACCGTCATGGCTTATGTAACTAATGTATTATATAATACTTTTAAAGCTCTCATGCAACTGAGAAATTCTAGGTTTGAGAGCTGATTTGAATTTTAAGCACAAAAAGAAGCTCAGAATGCTATTTCAGATGCATTATTCAGTAGTTTAATTTTTTTATATATTCTACAAAAATACTTAAAATAATTGCAAAAAATAATAAAAAATACATAAGACTTAAAAATAATATTCTAAATGTATTAGAGATCAAGTGTTTAAAAATATTGTGAATTGCAAAAAGTAACTTATCTTTCTTTACTCTACATCTTGCATTCATTTTCTGCTTCTTCTTCAATGGCTCGATAGTTCTTGTGGGCCCTGGCGTTCTCCAGGCATATCTACTTCTGGCAACTGTTTTCCAGGTTTTAACCTTTAAAATATTAAGATCTTTTTCCACACAATCAATCCACCTTAGATGGGGTCTGCCCCAAGGTCGATTTACCTTGGGCTTCACCAGGCAAATTTTCTTGAAGTAACGATCCTCATTCTAGTCAGGTGCCAGCCCATTTAAGTCTCTGTAATTTGGAGAATTCTACATTATCAGGTTGTCTGTACATTTGATAGATTTCGATTCCTTTGATTCCCTTTTCGTAACAAAAGTTTCTTAACAGGGTGAGGTAGTTGGCCTCATACTAAACTCTCACCCGGGGGGACCATGCCTCCAAATTTATAAACCCCATGGAGGCAGGGGTGCCCAGCTATACCCACGGACACTGGTTGCCCATTTTAGTCGCCTTTTACATGAGCTACATTGGGACTATTCTTTCACACACGGTCACCACACCTGGTGTACATTCATTGTAGCACTGAATATTTCTTGACTTCCCCGAATTTCTGGGTGTTTTCTGATCCGGCAGTCATAAAGCATCAGGGTATTCTTTAAGAGTAATTTTATTTTATAAAGATAAATAATTCAAATCCGGTGACTAAGGAAGATAACTGTAAACACTCATTTTATCCGAATACCCTGAATGCCGATATGTACAATTTTGCAAAGAAAACTTTATTCTTTTTTATATTTCATTTATTAAAACAGCAAATATTTGTTAAATGAAATTATCTCATCATCATCATCAAATCATCTCAAGGAAAACAAAAGTATGTGAAAGAAAACATGTCAACATTTATTAGTATTCACTTATACTAGTTACCATATGACAGCTTCACATAAACATTACTCCTGAAGCTTTGTAGGCGGCACTGTATGCTTATTTTGCTTTTTCTAAAAAAACTAAAAAGTACGTAAGAGTTTTTCAGGATTTACTAATTTGTTTGACATAATTCGTCTGAGTACTTTTCGTCATGGAAATCAACAGCCATGAATAATTCAACCATGTTTTCTAACACACAGAATAACTTTATTAGCTTTAATTACCCTAATTTTCTCTTTTTCTGTATATAATTATTGGGAAATCAAAAAAGGAATAATTCAAGATAGAAATAAAACAGGTTTTCAGAGCAAAAGCAGAGTTGCTAATTTTGTGTCATTTGCATTAAAATTACCTAACCTTGTTGCATAGCAATTAGAAAATAATTGGTTACACTCTGCTCCCCTGTGCATTTTCAAGGTTCGATAATTTTTTCGCCAAACTTGGGGGGAAATGCAGCTGCAGATTTCACAGCATATTCCTAGAAAGAGTGAATAAATTTTTGAAAGCAAAGGAAATTTAAAGGCGAAAGATATTTCAGGATATATAAATTATGAGGAAAATACCGTGAATTATATATTATTAAGTAAAAACAACATACCTAATTGTACACAAGAAAAGAGTTAAAAAGGATTATTAATATTATTTTAACGCACTGTGCTACTGATTTTAATCTAGCCATAATTAGTGAAGATAATTTACTCCAAGACCAACCACAGTTACACAAAAACTTCACTTCACACTTTGAATATTGCAAGGAACGATGCGATACAATATGCATAATTTTTATAAACTTTAATCCGTAAATTATTAACTACTAAAAACATTTTTTTAAAAGAAGCAAATTTTACATTTATACTCTATTTCCTCTCTCCTCTCCTGCAAATGAAAATGTCGCAATATGGTCATGGGGGATAAACGCGACTGCGTAGACTTGGGACTAGTTTAGAATGCTGGTGGAATGGTGCAGAAGTTTGGAGATCATCAGTCCGTCCCCTGCGAGTGCGTTTTAAAACTGGTGCATTTGTGGACAAATTCGTATTCTCATGTATTATTGTGAATTGGTTTGGATAAGATATAGTACCCAAAGATTATCAGTCAAAAGATAACTGCTTTCATGTTTAAGGTTTAAAGCATTGTTTAGATTAAGGTTGTGGCGACTTATTTAATTTAACTAACAGTTAATTTTATTTTGGAAACAACATTTCGTATTGCCCTCGCTTTCAACCCACTCTTTCAGGCCAGAATAAGTTTACAATTTCGCGCATTATGTAAAGCAGGGTAGAAAGATACTATTTAAGCTGGTGTCTGAGTTACTTCAGGCAGATCAATCAGATGCCTCACCTTGCTCACGTGACAACTGGTCACGTCCCTTTCTCCATCTACAAGCTGTACTTCTGCACTAATCGTTAGGCATTCAATCTATTAGAAGCTTTCACAGAAGCACATTACTTTATGATAGCCCGAAAACAGATTTCACAGTACAAGCTAGTCGCAGAATGCAGCGATATTTGGACCTGGACTTTAGACAAAGCGTGATCTGCCTTTCGACCACGTTATTCTACTATTTAAGCTTGCTGTTTTACCGCCGTGCATATTCATTGCTGGTTAAGTCTACGTCGGTGTTAGAGCCAAAAACCAACTATGCGTTAAAATATCTCTCTGCAGCTTCTGCTTATTATTCAGCTTAGATTTAGTTTAAATTTTTACGTTTCTATTTTGAGTTGTCGCCAAAAGTATTGATGACCATTGTAATGACCATTAGTACCAATTGCACATACTGTTCTTAGTTGGAATAAAAGAGTCTGTTCACCTGTCCTATGGGTTGTTATTAATACAGCTGAACTTAGTGAATAGATGCTTCACAGTTCAAATAAAGATGTAGTCAACAGAATAAATTTAATTCAGCAAGAATCTTACAGGGTAAAGCACTTAAAGATTATCTGTTAGGATGAGGAATACCTTCACGAAGGATATTTTAAGGCAAACTTGTTTGTATTTTAGTTACATATCGAAAAACCTCTGAAAATTTCCATGCGGTCACGTCATTCTCCAGGATTTAGCATAAAAAACTAAATATTCCTGTGCAAGAAACGGTTAAGCGGGAATATAACCCGAAATAAACTGTCACTTACTTGTTTCAGCAACTTAAGAAATTCAGCCAATGGTGGGCTTCCTGAACATCAAAAGACAATAAGTTTGGTTTGGTTCATTTAATTATGGCAATTCACTCAAGATATGAGGGAAGGGAGGCCTTCGTGGAGGGCATTCTAACCAAGAGAAGGCAGAGAAACAAAATAAGAAAACAATATTTTGTATTGTCATGTAGGTATGATACATCAATCATAAAAGTTCATTTTATAAAAGCATCGCATGGGTCATGCAGGGGTGATCGGAGTTACATGGGTGTATTTGAATCTATAGCTGGGTTTTTCCAGGCAAGGTTAAATCTATATGGATTTATATGTTTTATCAATGCCGGTTCATCTTTGGTAATTTATTTAATTCATTAAGGTTAAACACGTAAGTGAATGTGTTCATTTGTAAAAGACGTCCTAAGAGAAACTTATATTGTAACATATTTTCTATTTACGTCGTACCACGGCCATCCGGGTAAATTAGGCACATGTTTTATGACCGATAAATCTTTAATTTTTAAGTTTCATTCGGAGGCTAAAATCTGAGGAAATGGAGGATACTGAATCAGTTTTAGGATGGAAAAACAGTAATTTTTATTGGGTTTTCAATCAGAAGGAAAATATTTGAAATGAAAGGGTACTTAAGTTCAATAAGAAAATACAATTTTAAAACTTTATTACGAGTTTTTAAAAACAACATTTAGAATCAGAAATTGATAGAACGATTAGTAGGGGGAAAAGTTTAAATAGAAATCTGGAAACATTTTCTTAAATCCACGCATCTCTACACCAGAAGACTGTGCTTCGCAAGCTACCTCTTGATAAATGCATTATGATAACAAATAAAACTTCTAATTATCATGCCAGTCAAATAAGAAGAAAGAGAATGGTACGCCAGCGGCGATACGTTGGTGCAATACAAGATTACGATTGCTTGAAGGAATGTTATCTTAAATGTAACGTACAAAGGTAAAAGAGAAGAAAATCAAATTTTCATCTTCCATTCAAAGACAAAGAAAAAATGAGTAAAAGACATCATTTGAAGCACATAATCATTTGCGTTTGCATTGAAAGCTTTCCAGTCAGTGAAAATCTTACTATAGGTACTGTATTATGCATTTTATGAAATCCCATGATAATTCGTTTTCTGGAGTTGTTGAATTAAAATGTTTTAACTTCAAATGAATTGAAACATTTTAGAAAATCTGTTGAATCAAATTTGCATTTTTCTTTACTAAATTAATCCTATGTTTATTACAAAGTTTCAAAATGGTATAGAAGTGGTATAAATTTATTTATTACATGACAAGGCAGACATTGGTTACTGTTTAATTATACAAAAGTATAAAAAAAACTTAAGTTGGACATCAGACTGCGGTCTGATTGATACTTATGTTTATGATTTCTTAAAACTTCACGAACAGGATACTTATAAAACTATCGGGATGTAAATTTATATTGATTAAAAAAAAGAAAGAAAATTTAGCAAGAAAAGAAAGAAGAAAATTTAGTCTTTTGTATGATTTGGGAATACATCAAGTTTCAATAAACTAGATTTAGCTTCTGTATGCATGTAACTATACTCTCCTGGGAATGGGACTATTTGCTATGGCCGTTTCGCCGTGGCCGTTTCGACGTGACCGATTCGCCGTAGGGCCGTTTCCCTGTAGGGCTGCTTCGCCGTTAGAATGCTTCGCTGTCAAGATATATTTTTCTTTACACGACTGTACTATATTGATTTATTTTAACAATTCTGTTTAGTTTAATAAATTACTTTAATTTAATAAGAATTTTATATAAAATATTTTTGTGTAGACTTTTATACAAATACATCGTTACACATGACATATTAATTTTAAGAGAATAATGTATTGATAAGATTCCGAAGTAATTCCATTTTCAATTCAGATTTCATAAAAATGCCAATTTCCTACTTATATGAGTGACTTTTATGAACTAGCAGATCAAAATTTCAAGAAATTTTGACCAATCATTTAAATATTGTGCCAGCAAAATTTTAAAATCGATGATATAACTTCTGTTTCTATCAGAGGTTTAGGCCCAATTCTCTGTGATACTAACATAATTTTCTTTAGCAGCCTTTATTAAATATTTATTATAGTAATCTTTATTAAGTATACAAAAGGTAAACAGAATTACTAAACTAAATAAATTTAATACGAGTATAATACGGCAAGATATAATACAGTCATGAAAAGAAAAATATGTCTTGAGGGCGAAAACTCCTAGACCCTACGCTTCTAGCTAGGTAAAATTTTGAAAATTTATATTGTAGAGACATTAGGTATTTTTGGAAGCAAGAGATGTGAAATAAGCAATGCTCTCCCCCGGGCCCGAACCACGGACTTCTCGAATACGCGCCGAGCATGCTGACCACTACACCATGATGGCATGCGAAGAAGGCGGGAGAATTACCTTATATACTCCCCCTTTTAAAGGGCGACTGAGGATTAGAGGACTCAGTCGCAAAATCCTGGTGCTGGAGAATCCTGGTGGTGGAGAGGTATTTTTTATGTAGGAAACATGAGAAATGAGCAGTGCCCTTGCCGAGACTCGAACCACGGACCTCTCGAATACGCGCCGAGCTTGCTGACCACTACACCGTGAAGGTATGCGAAGAATACCTTATAACTTTTTCAGGTTAATTTCATGGAGGAACAATTTTTACGCCTCAGAAACATATGTTTACTTATAGCATGTTTTACTTCTGGCTCTCATCAGTAATATTTATTATCTCTACATATAATAAAACAAAGAGTCTGTGTGTGTGTGTGTGTCTTTCGTTCGTGTTGCGAGTAAGCTAATAGACCCAGGGCCACGAAATTTGGTACATAGGTGTATCTACGCAAATGCCAGTGCACCTCGAAGCGATTTTTTCGAAATTCGAATTAGAATTTTTTTTATTTTATGTTTTGTGACCAAATCGCGTCATTTTGAGACATAATGGGCTACAGGAAAGCGAGATTTCACTCTATACATTTCATTTTTACATCGTCGTGAAGCGTAGACACTTAGCTATTTTACGAACTTAAAATAAATTTCGTATTTCAATAAATCGATTAAATACGAATTTATTTAGGAAGGTGAGCTTAACACCTTTTCAGCGGAATTTTTTTTAAAAAAACTTATTTTAAAAAATGTGCTGTTTATTTTCCTTTGATTTTTGGACACGTTGAACTTTAATCCTTTCGACTCCTTTTAAAAAAAGAATTTTGGAAAAATAATAATATTTTGTATTTTTTTAAAATTTTTTAAATGAAGCTTCCGAATACACTTCTCACATCTCAGATATTTTAAAATGTAGTTTTGGCAACAATTTTCCTTTCTTATTGTTGTTGATAGATTTTTGATGAAATTGCATCATTTTGAATAGTTTCATTCTTTTAAAAATTTCGGTTTGGCAACAATTTTTCATCGTATTTCTTATGTTACTGTTTTTAAGAGACTGAAAAGTTTAAGAAATTAAAAAGTTGTTTCTTTTTGCAACGGTAAATTGTTTAATTACTTTATTAGGATAATTAACATTTGTATCAAGGGATATTGCTTATTTCATTGTAATATTATGTTTTAATTATATATAATTTTAATTATAAAAAAGTTTTGCATGATATTTTTTAATCTGTTTAAGTTCTTAATCTGTTTATACCATTTGAGTTCTTAAGATTTTGCAAAGGGAAGTTGGTTAATTTATTTATTAGGATAAGTAATATTTGTATTAAGGGATACTGCATATTTCATTGTCATTTTTTATGTATATAATACATTTTTATTGATTTCTTTTTTGATAAAGTTGTTCTGCAGAGTAAAATTCTGCGCGAAATGTTTTGTTTTCTGAGTTTCTTTCATGTTATTTTTTGCTTATTTCACTGTTTGTAAGATATTGAAAAGTTTTGCATGATTTTTTTGCATGAGCCAGTGCACCTCGAAGCGAGTTCGAAATTCGAAATAGATTTTTTTTTATTATTTTATGTTTTCTGACGAAATCGCGTCATTTAAAGACATAATGGGCTATAGCAAAGTGAGATTTCACTCTATTGAACAGTTTAAGAAATTGAAAGATTGTTTCTTTTTGCAAAGGTAAATTGTTTAATTAATTTATATATCTATATTTAAAAGGACGAGTCTTTCTGTGTGTGTAGGTGTCTTTCGTTCGTACT
>KK122094.1:127198-236231 GCA_000611955.2 Stegodyphus mimosarum | reverse complement strand
CTCTTATACGCTCTGTCGCTGATGAATGATGCATGTAAAAAGACTTAGTTCCGTAACGTTTTTTATCTGAGCCACCAATGTAGCAAATAGTAAGACTTTTATGAGATATTCTTTTACTAACAAAGTATTATTTTGGATTAGATTTCTTTGGACTGCTTGATTGTGTTACAGCACATTAAGACTAATTGCTTATGTGGACACATTTTTTGGAAATGTTTGGTAGATTCGAATGAAGACAATGCATACAAAGATATTTAAGGTGAAATTTACAAGAGAAGTTCTAGACCTTGCTTAGGTCATATACGAGGAAAGTGGCGAAAACTTACGGAACCAGATCTTTCAGCCGCCCCGAAGAAACTTTCAACTACCGGAACGAGCTATAACTATATTGTCGCTTTAGCAAATGGGTCATTAGTCGAATTATTTATAATACAGTCTGACCATTAACGATTTTTGACTTCTTATCATCAAATTGTTTTCAGTCGATGTGTTAGTAATTTAGTGATGTTCATGATGATAATAAAAATAGCTCTACTTCTTGACTATCTGTGTTGCGTTTTATTAAGATTTCCTAGATATCTTTAAAAGAAAAGGAAAATTTTTTAAATAACAGAGACTGAACCCTAAATAAATTATCAAAACTTTAACATCATTGAGATTTAATTAATTATAGACTTGAAGAGAAGCTGTCATGTTGT
Source organism: Stegodyphus mimosarum (assembly GCA_000611955.2). Taxonomy (NCBI): domain Eukaryota; kingdom Metazoa; phylum Arthropoda; class Arachnida; order Araneae; family Eresidae; genus Stegodyphus; species Stegodyphus mimosarum. The sequence goes on along the minus strand of KK122094.1, from coordinate 235,533 downwards.
AACGCAACGATTCTCAGTAATTCTTATTGAAATCGCAAACAAAAGAATCGAATTTGTTTTTAATACGACGTAAACGATGTCTTCACTTTGCGAATTGAGTGTTTTAGAAAAACTTATTATCACTTCTCCTGTATAAAATATTTGTTTTAAGTCTCACGATCAATAACCATGTGGTAAAAATATTGCTTTAATAAAGGGTGGTAATAGAAAAGTTTCCCGATATAATAACGCTTTGAGTCCAATCCGTTCAACCATTCGAAAGGAAATTTCAGACATTAGTATTTGAAGGTATGCGATCGAGAATGTGAAAATATATAATAATAGAGTTCTTAGGCTTATGGTTATAGTGAAAACATTTCAAAAGGCAACATTAACGTTTTTATGTGCAAATTAATTAACGCTTTGAGAAACCATAAACAACACTGGAACGATACACGAACAATGTGTTGGTGTAAAACATTTGTTGATGCTAAGAACAGCATTCTAGAGGACTAATGACAACACATAGCAAAGGTACAGAGATAAACAATAGAAGCCCTGATCACAGAACACCATGTGCAGAGCATTGCTTATGGAGAACGTTTAATAAGTAGTGTGTCAAAATTGTTTCTTCAACCAGGTGTTCACCCCCGCTAACAAAATAGCATTTACAGGGAAACAAGGAGGTGAACTGATAAAGCTGTTTTATCTGAATGGGGAAAATGCTGCCGAAGCAGTACGAGTTTATCGGCGAAATCCTAAGCTAAAACGAGGCGCAAGTTCCGTTAAACTGTACGTGGTTTTTGTAAAACAGTTTGAAAAAACTGGATGCATATATAATAGATAGCGATCCGGACGACCATGAGTTTCTGTTGAAATTTTTGCCAAGGCATAACGCGATTACTGTAGTTTACCGTTGCATACTGCAAGTAGTGCTGTCTGCCGTCTGGATAAACCGAAAACCACAGTCCTCAGGCTTCTGTGCGCTTGTGTTTCTTATCATTCTCGTAGCCTTATCATTTCCAGTGTGTCCAGATGTTGCAACAACGTGATGAATTTGCGAAATTTTTCGTTATCAGATACGATAGATATAACAAGTGGCCGCTGGGGATATTATGAAAGGATGAGGCGCATTTCTCCTAAACCGAGAACATAAAATCCAGGAACGGCGTTCACTGCCTGAAGAAAATTTTCATTATGTGGCACTAGTGTCTCTATACGAAGATAAAGTTACTGTATATTGTAGCATCGCAAACGCATTCGTTCTCATTCCATATTCCTTCGAAGAGTTAATTTCCGCAAGAAAACGGGCTCCATTACAAGCGCTCCGTATATAACAACGTTGTAGTATTAGTAAATTCCATTACTTAATTAAACAGCAATGAATATTCATTAATAACATTGTATGGATGCAAACTGGTGTTTCTCCACACGTGGCCACAGATGTCCGATAAGTGCTGCAACAGCACTTTGGAAGTAGAATCATCTCCCGTAACTTCGCAGTTTCATGACCACCAAGATTCTCCGAACTCATTCCGAAGGATTTATGGTTCTGGTCTATCTGAAATTAAGACGAACACTTCAAATCCATGAGATTTATCAGAATTGAAAGATGTCGTAAACGTGAAAACATACCGATTTCTCCTGCAATCGTAATTGTCGTGAACAATCTCCCGCACGCAATGTGTTACCATCTGCAAAGGTGGGCACGTTAAAAACTTGTAATTCCATTAGTCTTTTTCCTCATCTCTCTTGTGAGATCAGTGGTCCTTTAAAATGCATTTCTTTGCAAACGTTTTGTGCCGGCAATTTTAGTCATATGTATATAGTAGTTCCAACGTCCTTTGTGATTTTTCGGTTTCTTGATTTGAGCAGGAAGAAAGTGGTTGTTATTTTAAAAGCTTTTCACTGTAACCTTGAGCGCAAGAGCTCAGTTGTTTTAAATTATCACAATTCCGAGTACATATGTCCAAATTACAAATCTGTGATTTTATTTTAATTCGTTGAGCCGAAAGGCCTCTAGGTGTTCATAGATTGGGGAATTTTTTTATGACCACCCTGTATTTAAGTCATTTTTTTACCACGTATTCCAATATCTCTTAAGTAGAGTTCATTTATTTAAGAATGTTATCATAGGGCATTTTTATTCTACTGACTGGCATTACGTTTTTGAACAATTGCATTCAAATATATAAGGTTTGCATTTTACAGTTTGAATACCTCGTGCAGGTATTACACTTTTAAGTCTGAGAACGTTGTTTAGCTTAATAATATTTACCCTATTGAATTAAAATTTTTAAAGGTTTATTTTTATTCTTTTAACTATTTTTAAACCTCCCAAAGAATAATTATTGTTTTGGTTATGAGTTTTACCTGTTTGTTAAAATAAAAGGTTCTCTTACGTGAGGTTAATATTTATTCCAAGCCCTCATGATCAAGGATCGGGAGCTTTGGTTCGGTTTATTACATTATGGCAAAATACGCAAGGCCGATCAAGGCTTAACGGGAGGGATGTATTCGTAAACGGCTTCTAATTGAACTGTCTCGTATTCATGTTAAACGTGAGTAAAATCATGAAAACGCCAATGGAGCCAGCCAGTTTGCCTGGAATCGGATTTAGGTCAAAATATCAATGCCCGTCGGCTTTACTTCTCGGCTGTAGAAGACTCAAGGATCCGCTGAATCAAAAGCACAACTAAGTCTTGAATGATTAAATCTACGTTTTTAAATAAATGCAATTAATTTACGATACAATAATTGCATACGATTTTTCTTATCGTTTGTTATTTCCATCTTAAGCACCTAATTTCACATATATAATTGTATGTTCATTGTGTTCAACTTTTGGAAGCCTATTTTTAAATTTAAAGTTCTCTCATAACTACTTAGACTTAGGTAAACAGAAATTTGCATACATATATACAAAATGCTATTTCCATTGAATTTTGAGAAAGTAAAAATTAAAAAAATAAGAATAACTATATTTATTACTTCTTAGTGTGAAGTAAACTAAGCATTGCAATCGCGAAAAAATCCGGGTATCATATTTCAACGAAAGTATCTATTTTGGCCTTTCCCGAATCCATTTGGAATTTTTTTTTGCGGGGCGTCTGTGCGACGGATAGAATAAAGGCCTACGGATTGTAAAATTAATTTGAAATAAATTCAAAGAGGCTTTTCCCATAACGTCTGTACATAAGTATGTACGTAGGTATATATCTCGCATAACTCAATAATCGTAGAACGTTGAAAGCTCGAATTGGATTGTCATAAAATCTAGTTGCGCACTGTCGCTTTTCGGCAGTACCAAATATGTTAGTATCTCTCTCTCTCTATATATATATATATATGTATTTACACCATTACTCGGCTTCGATACACATATGACGATAATTTTGGGCATTTGCAAGAAGATGAGCACTGTGAAGGATTAATTACGGCACAAGAGAAGAGAGGGAGAAAATGTTCTATTGGATTTTGATTAACAATATTTGAAATTTCATTTCGATTTGTTGAGCGGATAGGCCTCTAGTGGTTCATATATCGGTGAGGTCTTTCATGACCTCGTTGTATACCCACCCCCTTTCCCGGCCTTTATTTTCGCAGTCGTCGGTCGTAGTCATATATTTCCACTTACGGAAGTGTTTTAAATGACGAAAATAGTCATATTTTGGCAATGTCAATTAAAAAAAATATTTTGCATAAAGCACGAAATCTAACTTCTAATGCGGTCTCAAGGCTTCTATATTTATATTTGGGAAAGTTTTATACGTTATGAAAAATTAAGAAGTTTAACTCCAGTACGACAAAAATTAACGAGGATATTTAATTTCAGATTTGCAATTTTTGATGTCATTTTCAACTTGCTTTGTGGTATAGATCAACTACGTTTGAATAATTCAAGGAATTCGAACTAAATTAAGTGCAACATATAATGCGTATAATTTACTAGGTGGCATAAGGAAATCATGTGGTGTCCGAAGCAGATTTTTTTAAAAAATAGTTAATTATAATTTCTTCTGTAATGTGTAACACAGTTATACGAAGTGCTCCTACTGCAAATGTTTTCCTGTTTTGATACCTGATATTGTAGCCCTGTTTTAAAGGATTTATGATAAATAATAACATTCGAACTCTACCTAGAATACGTAAGTACCGCGACGGTTATTCATACTTCCATATTTTAAAATTAAATGCAAGCCTTATTTCATTTTATTTTATTTATCGAATTTTACTTCATTTCTGTCAAATGCTTATAAACTCAAACGTATGCAATTTTTTAAAGAAGAGCTATTAAAAATTTTAATTTTATTAACATTTTTAATGACATTAAAATCACAGTTAATAAATTTTCACTGTTCAGTGATCAGTACTTTCAATAGAAAAGTGAAACAATTTTGCATTGAATTCAAAAAACTGCGTTATATCTTATCTGAGACTCCGAAAAAGTTAACAACAACAAGCACGCTAACTTTTCCCTAAGCAACAAGTAAAGATAAAATGACGCTGTTGGCGATCGATTTTGGCGCTCAACTCTGAAAGGTATCGCCAAAACTCTGCCGCCAACCTTACCTCCTTAGCACGCAAGTGATGCGAAAATCACGTGTTGAAGTGATCTCAGTTGCATTCTAAGCAGTAGAACCGTTCGGTCAAGTTTTCGATATTCTCCAATCTGATGGAGCGACAGCTATCCAGCTAATTATTAACGCCAGAAATTAATATTTATCAGTCGGAGTGTTTTACGGCTGTGTGCAGGCTTGACGCAAGTCAAGAATAAGCAGTTCATTTTGGTTGTCCCTGAGCAACCGACTTTTTTAAAGAGTTTTCACGTGGATTTTGAGGTAAGCCGAAGTTCAAGATTAATGTTGCCAAATCTGATTAGTAAACTGCATTTTAAGTTTTACCTTTTGTAAATAATAAAGAAATTATTAGTAGTAACTATTTAGAAGCAAAGTAATTGTTTTCGATGCATGATCTATGATATGAGGAACAGTGCTAAAATAATCTGACAGGGTTTATTTTATGCATACTAATATATTGCATATATTTAAGTACATTTTAGTAATTTGAATGGAATTATGTCGTCTATAATTGATGCAAATATAAGAAATATAACATTATTTCGTGCATAAATAAGAAAATTCTAACAAAAGATATTGCTTATAATTTCCCAATTTTCACAAAATATTTGTGGAGTTAATAATGTATTTCACAATAATTCTAATATATATATATATATATTAAGCATGTATTTGTTGTTTGTAAATTATGACACACTATATTACAGGAGAAAGAGTCTTTAACATTGTTTCAAATCTAGCTACATAATGGTACATTTGATATCTCGCTTAAATCATTATTCACACATTTAGGTACAAAGTTATATGCCTGTTTTTTATATATGTATAAAACATAGATATAGCATAATTTAAAAGCTAAAGTAAAACAGACATATAAAGCTGTCATATAAAATGCAAAACATTTTCAGAGATGCACAGTAAATATTATTTTAAAACAAAAGAAACGCAATCGTTGACAAAAGCAATTCAACAGTTTTATGAGTTTTGAAAAGTAAAATTGGTAAACTGTACATCCAAATACAAAACAAAGAGAATGATAATAATATCTTTAATTTTATAAATTATCTGTTGTAATGTTTTCACAAAGCAGAACATAAATCAGTAATGTGCCTGTGTATGCTTTTGTTTATATTTCATATTATAGATAACTGCAACGGAATAGGATTTATTATTTCTTTGCCTATTTGATTACGGCAAACATAACGGGAGTTATCTGCCTTATAAGAGCGTTGCTTTCGTGAAGAATTCCTAACGGAAATTAGATCACATTCATGGTACACGCTGAAAAAATCCACAAAACGCTCATACAACCAATCCATTCGCCTGGATTTAAACATTAATCAAACTACCGTTGTTCATCAGTCTAACCACTAATCCATTGACAAATAAAACGGAATAGCTGTTTACGCCCATATATACACATGAATGACATAGAGATAAATTTAGCTATGTGTCGAAACATGGGTCAGAATTTTTACTTATCTTAGTGTAATATGTATGCACTTGTTTGTTTCCACATGTATATGTATTGGTCTACCAGAGTACGTATATTTCGATATTTTAAGTTTTGTATTTCTGCATTTATGGACCTTGTAAAACTTTTCATTTTACTTTTTATTAAAATTTTATTAAAATGTTTAAAATTTTTATTAAGTTATTTCTCAATACATAATGTTTAATTTCCGGTATTTTCTTAAATTATCGAGTACTTTATAAAAGTGACTCATAAAAGATATATGTTGTTAAAGCTAACTATCCAAATGTTAGTAGGCCCACCAGCGGCCGAGTGGTAAAGACGCTGAACACTGGTAGTTCGGTCCGAGGTTCGAATCCCGCGAACGGACTGGCTGCATGGGCGTTTTCGTGGTTTTCCCCATGTGTAACGTGTATACGAGCCAGTTTCCCTTAGAAAGTCCTCCACGAAGGCATCCCTCCCACTAGGCAGATAGCCCTCGCGTGCTTTGCCATAATTGAATAACCCAACCCCCAAATGTTAGTATTGAGAAAACGTAAAGGTGATAAAATGTAAAAACTTAAGACATTTTTTGAGAGTTTCTTTTAATACGAGACATTTAAAATTATCATTAATTAGTGTAGTTAGAGAAAAATTTCGAGGCGTTATTTTTAATAAATTTATAAAAATTGTTCCTTAAGTTTTGTCCATTTTTATTTTAGCTAATATATGCGTTTCAACAGTAGTTTTTCAAATCACTTGCGTCTTAGGACATACTAACAACAATACTCAGTGTTTTTAATATTGCTGTTAGGATAAATTTCTCCTATATTACATTTGAATATTTTCAAATGATAAGATAGTTTCATATAACAAAAATCTGTAATTTGAAAGCTAGATAAAATTAAACATACGTAAAGTTTTAAAAATAGTTTATATTTATTACAGTTATTTCTTTGATTATTTTAATTTACAGTACTTTGCCTTTTTTGTGATCCTTGTGCAGGCAAGGTTGCAGTTAAGCCTTGTTTGAGAGGCGATAAAGCAATATCACAGACTGCATGGCATTGCTTGCGTGATTCCTAACACGAAGCGTTTGAAATTCTGCCCTTGGGATTCCATATAAAAATGCTAAATGCGAAATCTACAGGGAACTTTGCCAATAATATGCGAAAGTTAATTACATATTTAAATGCTTTTAAAACTATTTCCGTCTTTTTCCGAGGAAAAAAGAATTCTTAATTTAGAACATCCGCAATGGAATTTTGCATAAGCATTTGCGCACTGTAAACTAGTCCTTGCTGTTAAACAGTTTTGTTTATATCGGAATGCTATCACTAAGGTTAGTTCTTAGTCATTTAAGTTCTTTAAATGCATTAAATTCAAATAACTTCCAGTGGAAATATTTTAGTGGTCCAGCTTAAATAAAAGTTTTCATATATTTTGAATAAATTTTAATATGGAATTGAACAGATTTTGATATTGTAAAAATAAATTGTATCTTTGCTGTTTAAAATGAAGTCGAATTTCGTTTAATACATTTGAATGACGTACCTATAGAGAAAGTAAGTGCGGCGGATGAAACATTTGCTTTAGATTTCACAGATCAGTTGGGTAAAACGTTATGAGTAAACATTTAATGTTAAAAAAGTAGTTTAATTATCAGCTATTTAAAAAATTATTTTGTGGTTAATTTAACTTATTACGGTACTATCTTTTAGTTTTCCAGTGAGATATTAAATCCGTTATATCGTGACGATTGGTTTACAGAAACGGTTTTTTAGTCTCTTTTTCATTCTAAATACGTATGGTTATTTTAAGTTTTGACGAAATGCTTCTCTTCAATTGTTTAGTTTAATATAATTATTTGCATGCTGAACTAATAAAATGTTTTATCTTTTACCACAGTCATTCTAAAAGCTGTTACATTTTTAACTGTTACGAACTGTTGCAGTTTACAATTAGATTGCACTGAATCAAAAACTGTTGCAATTTACAATTAGTTTGCAATGAATCAAAAACTGTTGCAGTTTAAAATTAGATTGAACTGAATCATAAACTGTTGCAGTTTACAATTAGATTGATCTGTATCATAAACTGATGCAATTTAAAATTATATTGAATGCTGTATATTTAAAATTTTAACTTCGTTTAAATTATATGCTATGAATGATTTTTATATCTATTTATTTATAGCAATTTTTATGTAAAACGAAATATTTTTATCCCATTCATCTTTCCTCTAACAAATCAGCTAAGTGAGAAAGCGATTAGGGGGAGAAAACTGAAAAACTATTTACTTTCTATTCGTAATTTTTATACCTGTTTTTTATGTTATAATTTGATATAAATTGAAACGATTGTCCACTTTAAATACGATAACAATATAATTCTATAGGATCTAGATATTTTAGGTTTTAGCTTCATTTCCTTTTCTTCACTCTCTAACTGCTTTGTTTTAACTTAATTCCTATGTTCATGGTTTAATTCCTTCGAGAAAAATATATTACTCAGCTAATTGTATCTCAAGTAATAACATTATACAAGAATGTGAAATGAGAAATTCACCGAAATTTGTACCAGATTTTAAATGAATGTTAGACTAAGAATGAAAGACATTTAAAATATGAAGCGATAAAGAATTTTCCTATCAGATTCTATAGAAATGTCCTAGCTAACAATCATCACCTGCACTACCTTCATGAAAAAGCTCATCGTTTATCAAACTTTAAATAGCTATCACAGTCATTTATAGGACATTCATGTTCAAATGCTCCTCTTTAATTGCTTAGTTTAATATAATTATTTGCATGCTGAACTAATAAAATGTTTATCTTTTCCCAAGTCATTACCAAAACTGTTACATTCTTAACTGTTACGAACTGTTGCGGTTTACAATTAGATTGATTGGAATCAAAAACTGTGGCAGTCTAAAATTAGATTGAACTGAATCAAAAATTTTTACAGTTCACAATTAGATGGAACTGAATCAAAAACTGTTGCAGTTTACAATTAGATTGAACTGTATCAAAAACTTATGTTCCAAATGCGAATAATCATCAATAAGTGGCATGCGCTTAGTGTTATCTCTTAAGTTTTCTCCTGCTACAGATAAAATACAAAATAGCCATACATCGTATTTTTATTTAATAATAATAATAATAATAACAATAATAATTCAATTTCAAGAAACGTATTCTGTAATAAAAAAACAAGCTAATGCGAGAAAATGCTTGAGCATCTCAACTAAAGATAGCTACTAAATTCCAGTAAAGCATATTTTAAACCATTTATTGGATTGTTAGTTTGAAAAACGTGGCAAATTTTTAAAAAAATGCAAAAAAAAGGTAAAAACGAAAAAGGAACTAATAAACTAAATTGACCAAATTGCCAAAAACCGTACTAGCAATATAGGAAAGCCCGGAATCATAAATGGACAAACCACAGATTTAGGCACATTAAGCGACTATAAGCAGCAGTACCTTTTATTTTGTGTATGTATTCTAGTCACAGGGATAATTGTGAATTGTAAAGAAACTTTTAATAATTACATGTTTTTGTGACAGAATTCCGTATATGCGAAACCTGTATGTCAAGTTATTAAAGCTACGAAACACCAATAACTTTCCTTGGATTGTTCGTAGCTGATGAAGGGTTGACTGTTGCGAATTTCTTCTAATTGGTTTTTCTTATGTGTAGGATAAATCCCGGAAATTTAATTTCAAAAAATGCTTCACGAAGTCCTCTCTTGTAGAAATTATTAGGCATGATTACGTAAAGGATTCGAGACTGATTATTTATTTATTTTTTGAATAAATTAATAAATCTTTATCTTGCCAAGAACTCACTATTCTTGGGTGACATCTTGGTAGCTTAATTTAGGATATTAGAATATGGAAAAGCACTCAGAGGCTATCTATCTAAAAGTAAGGCTGCCTTAGCGGAAGACTCTCTAAGGTGAATTGGATCGTATTTGCGTTACACGTAAGGAAAACTAATCATATAGCCAGATACTTCGCCTGGGTTCTCACCCAAATCAAATCAAACTACCACCATTCAGTAGACTTAATCACTCTTCCACTGAGAGGAGGATAAAACTGGTGAATATTGTTAATTCGACTCGGATCTAAATACGAAATACCAGACTTACTGCGTAAGTTTTTGTTATGTTTTTCCGCATATACAACATAAATACAAAGTAGTTTTCCTTAAGACGTTTTCTGCGAAGGGCGCCTTTATCTTAGGCAGGTAACTCTTGTGCGCTTTGTTCAAATAATCCAATACAATAAAATATCTGAAATGAGACCTGCATTTTTTCAGCTTTCGTTATACAAAATTTCTAAATCAATTTTCTACTTATTTTGCATTAGATTCTTGAAGAATCTTTAAGTTTTACTAACATATTGAATATACCTGAATGATATGATTACTTTAATGAATTTTTAATTTCCTAATTTTTATTACTCATATTTTCTTTCTTAAATGAAATAATGTTTCTTTCTTAAAAGAATAATTTTTATTTGAATACTTTGGTCTTAGTCTTTTCTGGTTTATGGATTTATTTTATATTCCTCAATGCGGAAAAATTCCGAAATTGTCAGCAATTTATTGCATGTTTTATATTTACAGCAGCTGTGTTAGTTAGTATGTCTAACATGCAAAGTAACAAACCTCAGTAATTCAAATATTTATCTTAGAACACGCTAAACATTTTTGTAAGAGATTCAGCATATATATAATTAATTTAGGATATTCGAATATGGAAAAGCACTCAGAGGCTATCTATCTAAAAGTAAGGCTGCCTTAGCGGAAGACTCTCTAAGGTGAATATATATATTAATATATATATATATATATATTTTGAAAATTCGCGTTTTATGAATTTTATCTTTGGAGAAGGGAAAAATATGTACAGAAAAATATTCTTCATTAGTTATGTGTTCAGAGTAAAACAAGTACTTGTGCGACGAGCTATGAAGACATTTTATTCATCGTCACCGACAGAAATATAAAAGGTTGCATGCATGAGGCTTTGTTGACAATATTTTGGTTTAACACATATTTTGTCATCGTCCTAAAAATAGGACAGCACACATAAATGGTCTTTGCATAAAATCTTTGAATTAATGTAATTCAAATTAAAGATGGTTTATTATTTAAGAGTCATTTAACTATTTATTTGTCTTTATCGCAAGTTAGAATTAATTTAGATATTTTTATTAATTTTTTAAAATGAGTATTTTTGCAGATATTTTTGCTTATTTACGTATCATTTTACAAGTTTATTAAAGTTTTGAGCTCCAACAAAAACATGTATATAAATTTACTGAGATAATATTCCATACTTTTACACCAGTAAAAAACATTATCAAAACACTTAACCTAAAATATAAATTTTCCTTACATTTTCAACTGTCCTAAAAATAGGACGACGGTAAGATACACTACTACCAAATCGCCATCAGTTTGTAATGGAGATAATCCGTTCTGTCTCTGTTATATTCCAAACATCGCTATTATACGACTAACTACGGCACTTTCCAACTCTCAGGTGTATATCACATAACAGACAGGTGTGTGAAATGGGGGGATGGGGTTGAGTAAAAGTTTCAAACATTAACTCATAAAGTCAGTTTGTATTCTGAAACTCATCGAAGTAGACTAAGTTTCTCTGTTTTTCACATGCTTGAATTTTAGAAAAGAATAAAATTCCAAAGACACAAAAGAAGAAACCAACTAAGAAACTCGTGAATGAGCCATTATCTGATACAAGTGACCACAATTTGCTATCAATAATTACAAATCTTGAGATACATAAGATTTATATAGATAATCTCTTTATTTCCCATGAATTATTATTCGTTCTTGGAAATAAAACGTTCTCTGCTACAGGTACTATTAAAGAACACAGAATGTCTAAATGACCCTTTATAACCTCTAAAACAATGTCAAAAATGGAATGCGGCTCTTCAGGTAGCAGTTTTGACTAAAAACAAAAGTTGCAGCATTTTAATAGAATGACAGTTGTGTTGTTTCAGTAATGTCCAATTTCAAAGAAGCAAAAAGTGTATCAACTGAAGGAAGAAGAGTAAAAGGTGGCAGAAAATGGGTAATGATACTAATGTGCATTGCATTCTGCAATAAATACGAAAACGGAGTTAGCCTACTTGATAATCATGCAGTTGCTAACGTTACTTCAATTCAAAGAAATAAAGGGTCCTGGCCAATGCGCTTGAAACAGCATTTGTTGTTTCATAGAAGCATAATCAGTTATTTTGTGATGATAGTCTGAGCCGTCTTGATTTTCAAAGACACATAACAGTTGCCTATTTGGGATTTTCTATTCCGAGAAAACCATATTGCAGAATACTCGGTGTTCAACAGGTTAATAAAGATTTTCTAAAGCTTTAAAATGAACATCTCATTGTGAAAAACTATTAGAACAGACAAAGAAGATGCCAGCTAAAAACTTGCACATCAAAACCAACAACTATCTGTAAAAAATGTAACGTTGGACTATGCTTAAGGTGTTTTCTCTTATTCCACCCACGTATGAATGATTAGCAGTGGATGATACCATTGTCCTATTTTTAGGACACGCTGTACTGATCAAACTGATAACAATTCGGTATGTTTTGTTTTGATTTTATATGTATACAAAGACATCGAGAAACACATATTGAAGAATTTATAAAAAAATATTAATTTGTTCAATGCTTGGTATGATATAGGTTAATGTGTGCGGCTTTAGCTTGAGTGATTACAGACATAACATTGTCAGCTAAAGACGTATTTTCCCGCGCATTGTAAAGCAAATTAATAGCTTTCATTTAATGCAAGAAAGGTGTTAAAACATTCTTTCTTTTAACAATTTGAACAATGAAACATGACTATGCACTAAAAGCACAAAATGCTCAGAGACAAAGTTGCCCTGCTTAGTTTGGTCGATTGCGATCTCAAAGCATCCAAGGAACTAATATTTACTGTATCCATTCTCAAAAACTCACCAATATCTGAATCAAATTAAAAACTAAAGCTTAGCATGGGTTCGAAACTGTACGAATGCTTGTACCTTTTTGCGGTATTCTTTTTAGGTAGCGAGATTAAAAATCAGTTCCTCTAGGCCACCACGTACGATGGCATTCTTCCCATTAAACAAATAGCGCTCAATATACTTTGCTGTAATCGAATAATTCATTCGCTTTCATGTTGTGTGTACATATACAATTACATCTTGATATATCATGGCTTAGAATTTAATCCATCTCAGTAAAGTAAACACTGCATTAAACGAATCATAAGATCTTGTTCGGTAATTTGAGTGCGTATAAAAATTATGTTTTCCGCGTATATAAACAATAAGGCTGTTTATGTGTTTTAGTGTCACTGCATTTTCGCTAGAGTAAGAAAAAGAATTTTATTTATTAGAAAGTTTTCCGAAAGAGCTTGAGGGATTTTGCATTCGCAGATTGGGTAATTGTTTTATCTAAGACTTAGTTTTTCGGTGTTTTGTGTTCGCATTAAACATGTATTTCCTAAGACGAATTCTTTCTAGCTCTTGATTTTAACGTATGTGAAATTCTCCTTCTGTTTGAATATTTAGGGATATAAAACGATTATTCGTAATCTACTAATTTTTGTAAAATATTAACGTAAAAATAAGAAATATTGCGAGAATAAGCAATCTGTCTATTTACGCGAATGAAATTTAATGACATAAATTTATAGAAATAATGTAATAATACAATAAATTAAACGGCAGATTAAGATACCAAAAGTTAATATAGTATCATTTACTGATCTTCTAGAAGCCGCTAAACTAAAAGCCAGGGTGAGAAATAATTCTACGGCAATATAAAAATTATCTCCTTATATTTGCTGCACTCACACTGTTATCGTGAATTTAGAAATCGCGTTAATAACCATATTTAAATTAATAGCAGCAGGTGATCTATGCTAATGTTGGTGTTTAGTAGACATTTTCATAAGCTGGCCTATACACTGTAAGTAATCTTAAAATTCAACTCGTCGAATGCGTTGCCTGGTGTACATAGTATACAGTTAGGGATGCATATTAGAATGAAAAACGTATAAGACAAATACTGAAATCGAAGATAAAATTTTAAGAATTATCAAACGTTTTGAGGCTTGCGAATGAGACCAGCAGCTTCTCTAAAGGTCTCGCCATCTAGAAAACTATGATTATTTTTTTATCTGTCGCCAAATTAAGTCTACGAGATAACGAAAGGGTTTGCCAAAAAAAGATAAAGTAATTATATTATAAATTAACAGAATAGGTATTACATTAACAATACGTATTGCATTGTTACTGAAATGGGGGCGTTTTTAAATTATTATAAATTTAAAAAATCAAAACATATCTGACTCCAAATCTGTGGGATTTTTGACAATCAGCACAGTTAAAATGAGATCAAGAATTACATTCAAGTAGAAAAAGTTTTCATACTCCTATTCTATATACACGTATTCTCTACAGTAGACTTTAATAGATTGTGTTCCACGGAACCTGGGGTTCAGACGAGATTCCAAGAAATTTACGTTAATTTTTTTAAATAACGTTTAAGGAAGTAACTTAGAAAAGGCAATAAAAATTAACGTTTCTTCGAAATAAAAAAAAATAGAATGAGAACTTACTAATCTATGTAATAAATTCAAATACGACGGTTCATCGCTGTGAGTTGTGGCGGCGCTGTCGGGATAAATTTTAGTATTTTACAGCAGCCGTACTATGGAATTAATACGAATCCCAGTACTCAACATGGTGAAGCGAAAAATCAATTTCACTTTCAAAAAAATGTTACTACGCCTTCTGTTATACAAATGGTAAAATGTATATTAGATTAACAAAACAGCAATATAAATAGTTTAGATCTTACTTTCGAATGCAGTTGTAGCTCAATGCGTAAGAGTTTAAGCAGCCAATAAAAAATTAACTCACCTTTGTTTGAAATCATGCACATTTTCATTACAAAATTGGATTGGACTCACATTAATTGCCATCATTAGGTATCAGCATGAAAGCGCATTATTGGAGGATCTTCTATTGTGCGAATCTCTAACAATACGTACTACTGAAGTGGAAATTGTGGTCTCCTATATTGTTTTTTGAAGAGAATGAAGTATCATGAAATAACTGCACTGATACAGAAAAGGTCATGAGTGGTCATGAACAGAGTTTTCTATCTTATTTAAAATATCGCCAAAAACGTTTCTAGTAGCCATTACACAATCTACAGGCAGACACTTCCTATAAAAAAATTATCTCCTTTAAAATTTGCTCTTGGTGAATCGTCAAACTATTAACTTCCTAAAATCTCATCCTCTTAAAGTCATTTATTTAAAATGCTCAATGAAGACATAGGAAGTGTAAATACATCTTCTGTTCTGCATATTGATGCTAGACGGTCATTTACAAGAAAGGCATTAATCCTAATTTTTGAGCTAAGAGAAAAGGTGCGTACATTTTCTAGAACACAATTGCGAATTGAAAAGTGGATTATTTCATAGAAATTGGCTGTTTACATTTGCCTGTTTAACTGATACGTTTACAAAGATCAATAAACGTAACATTTCAGGGGAAACAAGTAAATTTTACTTACTGCTCATGCAACATTTCTTTCTTCCAAGAAAAATATAAAATTCTGAAAATTTTTATGCGTCCCACAACAAAACAAAGACTTTTCAGAAGAGCAAGGAGTTAAATTAGGGGAAACATTATTGATAAAAAGTCAGGATTTGAAAGGTTTGAGTGAAGCTTTTAATCAGTGATTCCCAAATGCACAGCAGATTAATTATCAAAATGATTTTCAGATGTAAAGTCCATTTGTTATCAATGTACAGCATTTGACCACATTCATCAGAAGAATACCAAACTTTTATTGAAATAACATCTGATTTGCCATTGCAAGAAAAATGCAAATTAGTGCCTTTAGTAAAATTCTGGTTCAGTTCAAAAGATGAATATCACAAAAGACTGCGTTATCATTTTTACCATTTGCAGCTACATGTACTACATACGAAATGGGTTTTCTCAGCTTATGTGTCAATAAAAATTAAATACCGCAACAGATGTGATTCCAAACCTGATATGAGAATTCAACTTTCCTCCATGATGGCTAATAGTAGTATATCTGCTACAACTCATCTCATTAAAATTAAAATTTAAATGTCTCCTTTGAGTTTGTTATATTAAGTTATTTTAATAACTTTTGGATTAATTCTCAAATTGCGTTTTGAAGCAAAAAATATTATTTGAATTGATTGTCATTTTTATTGCAAATAATCTATTTACATAATGTTGCCTGAAACTGATACTATTGGAGCAAACTTCCGGTTCCATGACAAAAGTTGGCATTAGATAGGAATCAAGTTATTAAAAAGATTAAGGAACACTGTTTTGCAGTATGCAAAACGCTTTAAAAATTATCTTCCCATTTGGGTGAGATTTGAATCGGATCAAACTGCAAGTGCTTGGACATTTTGTTGCTTTGATATTTAATGAGCCTTTGTATTAGTTAAATTGTGATCACAAATTGCCATAAGTATTCTAGCTAATTTTTCAAACGGAGTAAATTAAGATTTTAAATCTATCACGTTTTACTTCAGTACGTAATTTAATTTACTTTTGTCTTTGAATAATCCACATTTACAACATCTAATACTATATTTATAGTTTAATCTATTTTTGTGCATGGTATGAAGTTTCAGACAACATACATTAAATATAATTTCTCTTTACATGTTCTTAATTTTAAAATGCGGTTGCACTTCACTACTTGTGCTTCTACAAATTTAGAATAATAGTCTTTACATCGCATAATAGATGCCCTTTGAGCTACTGAATGCAGTTAGAGACCATTTTAGAAGTGCAAATAGGAATTAAGTATTCAGCATTTCCAAATATTGTATTCCAAATAATTAACTGAAACTTTTATGAAATCTGGTCTTTCGTGCTGTCCTTCAGAAATAAAGAACTTGAAAATAAAGGTCACGAAAGCTATTTTCAATGATTCGACGCTTTAGAAACAATAAAAACGGATGCAGTTTGTATTACAAGAATATCGGATTGAAGTGCTTTGTAAAAGCAAGTGAGTAATTTTGTATTTTCAGAATTAATAGAACAGGAAATTTCCTGCAATCATTTAGATTCTGAAAAATTCTTGAAAACTGTTTTCGAAGTC
Source organism: Stegodyphus mimosarum (assembly GCA_000611955.2). NCBI lineage: Eukaryota > Metazoa > Arthropoda > Arachnida > Araneae > Eresidae > Stegodyphus > Stegodyphus mimosarum. Next base: position 218,320 of record KK122094.1, on the reverse strand, counting down.
TTATGAATTTGTAAACCTACATTGCATTTGCGAGATATTTTTGAATTCTTCCTTTTCATTCATTTAACATGCAATTCATTTAACATGCATCTTTCAGCTTGCATTAAAATGCAAGCTGTTGCAAAAGTTTAACAGACTAAAATTCATTAAGTTCTATAACATTTTGCTCTTTGGAATTTAACTGCGTTTAAATACAATACTATACTACTATGACTAAAGGTAGAACACTAACACCACCTCTCATTCCTCACCCTGAAAACAAAATTATTGTACACTTCGGTTATAAAATTGTGCCTGCTAATTTGTAGCATTTCTTGGTACCCTGTATTTGTGCTTATACATTTCTAGAACTAGAAGTTGTGAAATTTAAGAATTTTACTTTTTGACTTTAATTAAAACTTATGTATTTAATACTAAGTATTTATTACTATTTGGGGCTGAGCATGGGAAAAGCCTCAAGATTACAATGCAGACTTCATGGAATTTGAGAGAAATCTATGATTTGGAAGGTTTATGAATGAGTAGCCGCTACGCGGCCAGCCTTGGTCTGGCTTTTAAATGTATCAGAAAAATGCCTAAAGGGAACATGAAACATTAAAAATTACACAGAGTTTTACTCTGAAGAACAACTTTCTCAAAAAAATCTGATTTGTACACCACATGACTTCCTTGTACGGAGTATTAAATTATACGCATTTTTTTTTCATTTCATTTAAAGTTATTGGATTGAATAAACTCTACTTCGCAGAATCACAATAGAATAAATGCAACTTTAAAAACACTATATTTGTTTACCACTGTTAGCTGTTAAGTGAATCTAGCGACACTCTGATGATAGGTTCTGAACAGCGTTACATCTCATTCATTTTATAATTCAGAATGCACAAAAATTATGTATATCTTGTGTAGAATTATCTAATCGTTGCCACATGTTGCATTCAAATACTATAATAAATCTAAAACGATGCATAAAAGAAATTAAACAAACAAAAAAAAGAAACAGTTTTTTACAGACGATCCAATATTTCTGATTCAATTAATTCAGTTCTCACTTCGTGACAAGGCAAAAATACATAAAACCTCAAAATATCTATATTAAAAATTTTGAAGTAAATCTTAGACTTACTTGTATTTACTCGAATAATTAAGTATTAATGAGTATGATTTAATTTGCAATAATAAAAGACGGCATTATCTTTGTTGTTGCGAAGCTTAGTTTCTCTAGGTTGGCAACAAGTCTACTGTTCTGATAACTTTCAAATGAAACAAATATGTCTGCTTTCGTAACTATAATTAGGCTTTGTCGCACTTAAACACTTTTTAAATTGTTGATAATTGTATAAATATTCCAATCAGACTTACTAAAGACTTACATAATACTAAAGACTTACATAAAAATCTTAACCGGAAGATAAGAACAACATAATTCAATCATTTTTAAAGCAACAAATGACAATTTACCAACATATAAGAATAAAAAATCTGAGCTCACTGAGCCGAGTAACAGACTGGATATATATATACTTTTGGTCCGGCTGACTGCAACCAAAAACTGAGCTGCACACCTACATGATATAGCAGTCCTATATATGAAATTTTCAACGTTCTGAGGCTACTCGTTTTGAGTTATGTGAGATAAATACGTACGTACGCACAGACGCCACGAAAAAGCTCTTCAGAATTCATTTTAAATCACTTTTATAATTTTTTTTGGGGGAAAAAAGAGCCCTTTATTCTGTCCTTACCTATAGATGTCAATCAAAAACATCGTTAAATCGCATTCAATGTCTGTCAAAATGGATATTTTCGTTGAAATATGATACGCGAAATTTTTTGCGATTATAATACTTCCTTTTTACTTCGTACAAGGAAGTAAAAAAGAACACAGATTTCAATAAAAGTGTATTACATATAAAAACATTTTCAATGAAATATTCAATATCCCTTAATATAAATATTAATTTCCTAAACAAATCTCATTCGAATTTTGAAAAAATCGCTTCGAGGTGCATTGGCTCTTGTCTAGATACATCTACGCAGGTAATCATACACTAAGGAAAAATCACAAAAATCGCGATTACTGAAACCGTTATATGTAAAATTTTATGAAACTTACTGACAACATACAGCACATAGTAAGGTATCAAATAACATAAAAAGAAATTACCAGACAATTATGGTAATATAGAAATTATCACATGTATAAAATGCACAAAACGAAGGTGTCAGTTTGCTGTAGGAAAAGTACCTTCAATACGGAATATGATCGCCTCTAGAAGCAATACAGCACATACAGCGATGTGTGATGCTTTCAATCATGCGGTCTGACAGTTCCATAGGAAGCCAGAGCCATTGCTCTTGCAAAGCAGTTGCAAGCGCGGCAAGGGTCTGAGGGGGCGGATTGAGAGCGGCTAGACGTCTTCCTAAAGCAACCCAAACGTGCTCGATAGGATTCAAGTGCGGGGATCGAGCTGGCCACTCTATGCGCATAATTGTTTCCTCTTGAAGATAATCATCTACGATGTGAGCCTTGTGTAGTCTTGCGTTGTCGTCTTGTAACAGGAAAGCGTCACCTATTTCCCCGGCATGAGGATGCACAGAAGCATCAAGGATGTCATCTCTATTAACCTGAGCATTCACGATTCCCCTCGGAAAGACACGGAGGTATGTACTTTCATAAAAAGTGATGCCATCCAAACACAGACGCTGCCTCTTCCGTATGCATCTCTTTCAGGGATGTTTGACAGATGATAACGGGTTCCAGGTTCTCTCCTCCATATCAAATGACGCCTACTATCGCTTTCTAGACTAAACCTAGACTCATCCGTAAAGAGAGCAGCCCTTCATTGATCAGGGTTCCAGTGGACATATTGTCGGGGCCACTGCAAACGGTCCCTGCTATGGAGTGACGTGAGCGGCACGCAAATGGCTGGTCATCTCGCATACAGACAACCTTCGTGAAGCCTTGACGTTGACACCAACCTTCCGGTGGCTGCAGGAAGGAAGGATCTAAGAAGAGTCGGAGTAGAGGTTCTATTTTTGCGTGCACATAATGTCAAATATGTTATCGGTGCTCGTCGTAGCAGTTGGTCATTCTTGGCTGAATCTCCTAGATGCCGAATGTGTGGTTTGAAATTGCCTCCAAAGTCTATGAACCACACAAGGACTCATATTTAGCCATATGGCCACTTCTGTTTGACTTTTGTCCTGCCTCTAGTCTCCCAGTGGCTCTCCATCGTAGTTCTGCAGGCAAATGAAGCCTGGAGGTCATTGTTGGCTCTCTCAGATGTCTGATGTCACTATCACAGTGAAATACGTGGGCTTGCTCTCAAACATGGACTTTTATCCTTCTCGCAAATGGTGTATTCTGCGTGCAGCGCCACTAATATGCATATTGCAGTTTTACTCAGCTACTCTGACTTGGCAACATATTCCAATTTTACACGATTTGGCTGATTTTCGAGGGAGTTATCGCTAATTTTTTGTGATTTTTCCTTAATAAATATAACCAGTGTATGTACCAAATTTCGTAGCCCTGGTCTATTATCTTACGCGCAGCACGAACGAAAGACTCACACACAGACAAACAGACTCTTCCTTATATATATAGGGTTAAGTTTCTTTATGCTCACCCTGTATATAGATAGATAGATATCTTTATGTGTATTACTGAGGATATGTTTTTAAAATGATGGCAACAGTGCCCTTTCATAGGGGATATGTGACCAGATTTCTTGCATGTTTTCACTCATACTTTTTATTCTCATGAGCTGAGTGATTTCATAGATATTTCCCAGGAAAGCAAAATTTACATTTAATGTGTTTTTATTTTGATGCTAAACCGTATTATTTGATGAAGGAGAATGTTGTCAAACGTTTTGCAAAATCAGTCTAAAAATATAATACACTTTTATTTACTTCTTAAAGCTATAAATTACTAAAGCGTGTTAGCAATAGTGCTGTGATAAAGCCTTTTAAAATGAGACATAGATATTAAATAAAAATACGCTAAGTTTTGTTTTATCTAGTTGATATCATTATCGTGCTTTTCAAAATAACTATTGTTTTATAGCATATGCCATTAACTATAACTCATAGAATTTAGTATTATTTCCTTACACAAGAATCATATTTTGCTTTGGTATAATGCTGGCAAAACAATAGCAGGTGTACTATAGAAATATTCTTTTGTTTTCCCGAGCCTAGTTTAGCCTTCACTTTCTTCTCCGATGAAATGCGTTGAAATGTTTCATGTTATTATTCTATAACAGTTTTATTGCCTTTGCCCACTCGAAATTCCAGCATAAGTGCATATTTCTTCATACCTTTTCTTTTTCTTTAAGACTAATTCATCAGAAAAGAAGCACACTGACAAAATTATCGTTGTTTGCTTTATCCTAAGGTATGCAGATTCCTTAATTTCAGTTTCAGGTTCATTTACATAAATGTCATTGATTAATTTTCTTAAATTAAATTCAGTGTGCTACATATACTTTTCTGTTAAATTAAAATTTCTGTAAAGGAAAAGCAATTTTTAATTCACTGTTTAAACTAGGTTGCCAATGTGTTTATCATTATCTTTATTGCAAACCAGCGGAAGTACCCGATGCGAGTTAAATTACCGAAACCGCTGCAATTCTTCTCTAATAATGATGCACAAAATTAGGACTATTTTAGTATTTCTTTTTTAACTGATAAAAATTAATATAAATTTTTTGATTTTTCTTAAAGCGATTTTTCTTTTTTCTTAAATTTTTCCTTTCTTCTAATTTTCGGCGATTTTTTCTTAAAACACACGCCATAAATATATTTAAGCATTATGTAGTATATCATGTCATCCTGATATAATTATGAATCTTCCATAGTGATTCAAATGTCGCGCCCATCTAACTTTGAAAAATTGTGGAATTCTTAAGTCAGATACAGGTTTCAATTGATGACACCTCTATATTATTCGAAATAATTAAAGCACTTGAAATTTCAATTGCAATTCATGCTAACGGTTTGCTTTAAGCTAATGATTTAAAAGCGATTTCTTTGTGGCAAGATGAAGGTTTCCCAAGAAGGTTCCAAGAAAAAATATTTATATAACTGAGAATTACTTTGCAACGCATTCTAGCAACAAACGCCCACCCGCGGCTGAGCGGTAAAGTCACTAAACACTGGTAGTTAGGTACGAAGTTCAAATGCCGCGAATGGGCTGGTTGTAAGGGTGTTTTCATGGTTTTCTCCATATATAACGTGTATACGGGCCAGTTTCCTTTGGGGAACTCTTCACAAAGGCATCCTCTTACGCATATAACCCTCAAGGATTTGCCGTAATCACATAAACATAAATATATTCTGCCAAGAAGTTATTGAAGCCTTTAAAAAGACTTGTCAAATGTTAGCGACAATAATTTTCCGCTTGATAACCTCATTTTGGAAACCTGGAGCTGTGCACCCTTTCTAGGCAAACATATTCGGTTTATGATGTAAGTATTCATTTTTATTGATCTTTAACGTATACTGCATTTTACTATACATGCTTACAGACAGTTGGATAAATAGGTACTGTTCTATTATCAGGACCAGGTAAAGAAATAAATATATGTTCATGGATGCATGTATATATGTAAGTACGAATGCATGTGTGTGTATGCGTATACACTTATATGTACATACATGCTCACGTGCGTAGATTCATACATTCCTGAATCCGGTCCCGATAACAAAACATTACCGATAAACAGTACAGTTTCTATTATATAATTATATATTTAAAGCAACAGCTTCCACTGAATGCTTATAAAATTTAAATTGTTGAACTCTTCCCTATCTAGGAATTTCTGCCGTTTTAAATGTAGAACATTTCTTCCCACTACAATGAAAACTGCCCGGTACTTATAAAATATTATCTGGATAATTATATTAAACTATGAAATGAATATGCACTGCATTAGAAATAATATTATTATTAATACATTCGAGCTGCAGCATTAGAATGTATAGTAAACAAGCTTGAATGTTAAAAACAAAACACTTACTTCGATTCTATTCATTATTACACACTTTATTTCATATAATACCTAAAAATTGGATATTTCCATGGCTGTCTCCAGAATAATTGAGCTGCTTTCCAGAGGAATAGCTGTAATATGGTAGGAAAATTTCAAAATATTCCGTATGGTGGAGGAGGTTTCTTGAAAAGTGTTTAGCCCTAGACAATGAGGAATAAATATGTATGAAGACTTAACAGAGGGGCTTGGACCCATCTCACCTTAAAGACTAAAGAGAAGCGTAAAAGATTATCTTGGAAGAGGTTTGAGAAGAATAATAAATGAGAAAATTTAATATCTTTTGAGACTGGCCCTACATGACACCTAGCTTTAGCGATGGAAATAGTTTACCTTTCAGGGGCATAGTTGTCTTTCATATTTGCTTTACTTAGAATACTATGATATTAATTACGATTCTTGATTATGATGATAGTATTTTTACTAATATTACTTATTATAGTTATTTGATTTGTACTCTTAATAATATGATATTTGAAGCGTCTGATACTAAATTCTAATTCGAACTAACTATTTAATAGCACAAATATATGTGTACGCAGATGTGTTTTACTCACATTTTTGGGCGATTTTTGATTAAATAACCAACTGAAATCAATTAAGCATGAAAAGTAACTGGAAAGAGAGTTTGCAAAAAAGTATATAGTAATATATTCTATTCTAATTAAAACGTTGAGTTAAAAATTTTTCATAGAAACAACGATTTTGGTAGAAGGCTATGTCTTTGTACTTTACTAACGTTCTCATTTTTCTTCAAGGAAATATATTCTCATTTTTCATTATAAGAGTGATGCAAGTGTTTTGTATATTTTCTGGTATTTAGCGCATATCCGGATGATACTTACATATATTATTGCGCACACACTTCATCATCTCTAACATTTAGCTTCTCAGTCACGCTCACATACATTCTGCGCAAAAAAATGGGACAGTTCTGCATATCTCGAAAGCCCGTCAGCGGCTAAGCATATGGTTTTCAGTCGTTGAACACTGATAGTTCGGTCTGAGGTTCGAATCCCGCGACCAGGCTTGCTGTATGGACATTTTCGTGTTTTCCCTCATGTGTAACGTGTATATCGAGCCAGTTTCCCTTATAAAGTCTTCCTTCTCTTTAGGTAAATAGACCTCAATTTTTTTGCCATAATAAAATAAACCAAATCAATCTGTATCTTCCGTTCAACTGGGCCGGTTGACAAATTTAACTTACGTGCTTTTCCTGTCTCGAAAGCGTAGCTTAGGTTATATATTAGATTTATATATAGTGGTGTTCTAATATAATCATTTTGACACATAATCGGACTTTTTCTGAAATGACATACCAAATATTTTCCATATTTCGATTCTGCATCTCAAATTATACCAAACAGCATCAAATTTTGTAAAAACCACACTCTCAAAATTTTAGCTCTACAATATTAATTGAGTTCTGTATATATTTATTAATATATTTTTATTGAACATGCTTGATTCCTTCTTTCACGGTTCAAAACTTAGTTTTAATCCAAATAAATCTCTCAGATATTTTCTGATTTATTTTTTAAATTTGTACTTTTTAGTACTTTTTATAAACTTTTCGAAATAGATTTTGGATTTTAACCTGTAAATTTTTTACCATCATCTTATAGACCTATTTCTAGGCATATCTGTAATCAATTAGAGATTTTTATTCAAAATTTCGCAAACTATACATGGATTTATATACTAGCGAGTTTTGAAACTTTGTATATCGGGTACAAGCGATAAGAACGCCAAATGTGGTTTACTCACTTTTTAAAAATTATTTGAATGAATGAACGATGCAACTTTTTTCCGCTCGTGCACAATGAAAGAGAAATGGAAACTGGTACTGCTCTGTTATCGGGACCGGACCCACCGCTAGATGTTTAGCTAAACTCCCCAAGAGATTGGTTCACATGAAGTCGCCAATGTTTTCTTTTAAATTCTTTGCAATGCTTACTTTTTAAAAACATTAATAAGAATGCCTTCTCAAAATTGGCACAGAGAATAAAAATTATGTGTACAACTTGTGTTTTTATTTTTACTGTATTTACTACGGATATGAAAATTTGGGACTTACCTAACGATGAAACATCTTTCATACAATATCTTGAGGAAAAAAAAATTATTCAGTCTGAAAAAAAGTGAACGAAATTCCATAAAATGAATCTCTGCTTCAATTCGAAGAAGAGATGTGAAGCTTATATGCCGAGGAACAAAAAAAAGGATTACGTTCTCAAAATTGGTCTGAAGGCTCGAAAATCAGTATCTTAATCGAAATTCGTTTTATTTATGCATGATGTTTAGAATTTACTTCCATTGAATTTAGCCAGTATCAACTTTATTTGAATCAATGCACTGTTGTTGATTGGAAACAGTTACATAAGGAAGGTCTGTGGCCATACATTAATATCTAGACCTTCATTTAAATTAGGCGGCAATAGTAATATTATCCAAGGGGACGGAAATCTGTTTTTCATGTTGAAAAATAAAGGAGATCGTATCCTTCCCCTCTAATGGGTGTACAGCGGGATTTTCTGAGAAACAAAAGAATGTTTTTAGTTGCTATGCATAACCGCTAATGTTTTCAGACATTTTAAATTATATGCCCAGTTTTACGACTTCGCGTTAATCTTAGTTACATCACCGAATTTTTTTTCCTGATTTCTTTGGGAAGTTCTTTAATTTACATTAAAAGTTTCTAATTTTACCTACATCGATTATGTTATTTTTCCCCTTGGATTTTCCTTCAGCTTAATCGTATCGTAAATATTTTGGCGATTGCCAAGTGAAGTATTCTTGTCGCAAACGTAAAAATGTGCCCAAAGACAAATTTTAAACCCCTCAGTAGGTTTCTCACCAAAGCTTACAGAACTTAATATTAAGCATTATTTGAATCAAAACAGGAAAAATCGTATGTCATTTAGGAAAAGACAGATTTTGCGTCAAAGTACCTATGTTAGAATAATTTTTTATATAAATCTAGTATACATCCTAAGTCGCGCTTTCGAGACATGAAAAACGCTCAAATTTCGTCAATCGGTTTTGTAGAACGGGAGATCTAGAACTCTCCCATTTTTTTTTATTTGCGCAGAGTGTACCTCTTCAAACAATATAGAAAATGTCGTGACTGCTTCTTTGCGAACGAAGCATGTTTTACGTGTACTCTGAAAAAGGTTATTAAAAACGTGGTTTAACCATCTACTCAAAACTTGCAAAAAGTGCTAAGAGTTGCTTATTATTTTTTCGACTTTAACGCAGTATGCACAGACCTCTGCTCCAAATTTTAGGATTTAAGTTCAGCTATTTCCTGGCTGTATATTTATATATTTGTATACTCATATATCTGTAGGACTAAATATTTGTTTTTACTTGTTAACCAAAATTCAAATCCGCTGATCTCTGAAAACATAAAACAAAATTATCCCTATTTCAGATATCCGCAACTCCAGTTATTCAAATCCATGCCTCTTTCATTTTTTATGCCTAGAAAAAGTAAAATTACACTTATTGTCATTTTCTCCTATATTTTATTTTTTTTTGCTCCAATTGCAGAAAGACTATGAATCACACTACATAATTTAAGAATCTAAAAATAATTAAAATGAATGTCAGCGAAATATTGATTGATTTAAAACTTTCCACAAATTCCTATTCCTCGTAGATGAAGAAAAGAGATACAAGACTCCTCGATTTCCATGACGTATTCCAAGAGGCTTACAGGTTAAGTAAATAATTCATAGAACAAAGAATGCAACAATAAAAACATAAAATCTAGGCCTGCAGAAAGCAAAGAAAAAATATGTGTCTAAAATACAAGTACTGTTGTAATAAAAATACTAAAATATACCACGAATAATTAAACTATTACTCCTATGATACTAATTACTCCCATAAAAAATAAATTTACTTAAAATAATACGATATTAATAAAACTGAAATAATACTTATAATAATGCTGATACAAAGCAAAATAATACTTGTACATCAACAGTACAAAACATAGCGTAATAATGCAATAACTGCAATCGCGCAAGACTGCAAAGACCTCGGAAATCCTAACCAGATCGTAGAAAACGCGAGGCCAGTAAAAAGAAAGCTGCCCTAAACTCCCTTTAAATGCACTTCTGGCAGTCTCATGCGACCTACAATGCAATAAAATAGGTTAGACATCTTCGCAGTATTGCCGCAAGCATAGAGTCCACTAGTAATAATATGAAACGATTTCAGTTTCGGAATTCCATGGCTGGTAAAAATTTGAGTACTTTATAATGAGTTTGAAAATTCCTGCACTTGCAACATTGAAGAAGACTTGGGGAGAACTTCTTTGTCCAATGGGTCTTCGAAGAAGCATGATATTGAGCATTCCAATTAACCACAATTTTCTTCCAAGCCACATGCTTGCAATAAAACTTGGGAGCAGAAATCATTAAGTCAATATCACGATACGTCACTTGCTTAGCGAGCTGGTCATTACCGTGAACGTAGGTAAAATGATTATCTGCTGTATGTCCAATGAACGTCTCATTCTTACGACAAGAGTTTTGTCTCCATTAAACGGCAGGATTTAAAATAAGAAACTTGGCTTGGAAAACAGAACATGCATGTGGTATCCTATATTGAGCAGTTACATTCTCCCTGACATTTTCATAAATAACAAATGCAAGGCCAACGTTTCCGTTTAAATTACTACCATCTGTGTTAAATTAATAGTATTTTCTTGGAAAACACTATTATCATAAGTAACAACTGTCACAAGGTTTCTCCTGAAGGGTGAGGTAAGTGATAGATATTTTACCTGTTATTAATGTTAAAATTACGTTATCCATTACCCTACTTTCCTTTAAACTCTTGAAACATATATTTGCTGAAAAAAGAAGTCCATGTAAATTAAGTTGCGTGAAAAACGTTTAAAACTAGCCAAAACTTCATGAAACAAATAGATAATTCGTAATTGGTTATACGCCATTGTACCTCGTATTTCAACAGTCGTTAAATCTGCCACATTTTTTGGACATTGAAAGACATTAGACGGTTTCGACATCGAAAGACTACTAAAGACATTTGTTAATTCCTGTAATAAACAATCCCTGTGCAAGAGCTTATCAATGTATGTCGAAATCGTGTCGTCCGTTGAGTACTTAACCTTCGTCACCAGAATTTATATTATAACACTACGATTACAATCCTCTTGGTTAAAGGTACAACATACTTATTATTCTACAACGCAGCTTTTATCCGATCTAACATGTCCCTGCTCTGCATCCCTTCTCTCCAAGTAATAATCACTGTTGTGTAACTCGCAAGCTGCTTAAAAGATACATTAAAGGCGGTATGTTTCGTGTATTAGCAACATTCGCTAAAGCAATGGTTTTATATTTATATTAGCTTAACGTAACTAAAGTCTTCGTACGGACTCCTCTAAACACATTTCTGTTGCCAATAAGCATTTTGCAATCTATTTTCCGAATGCTTTACATGATATATACTCAATCCGGTTAGTGTAAAGGGTACTAACGCATCTATTTGAGTGGGTTCACAAAGAAAGTTAAAGTTATCGGACTTCCAGACTACAGTCGCAGCGGAGTTTTCAGCAGAGGTATTGCATATGACCAAATAATAGGTGATAAGTCTGGCAACTTACATGCGTTCGCAATCCGCAATAATGGTGCATAAAATTTTGCGGGCATAAGCGTAATATTTGTAACAATAGATTGAAAAGAGTACTATATTTGTGAACTCTGAGGCATTCTGTCATCAACAGAGATTACATACTCTGTCAGAAGGTTCTGCATGCCATATACATATGTCACGCCATTGAGTGGTAATGTATGAAAAAAGACAGAGACTTCATCAAGTAGGTAATGATAGCTTTAGACTCATACCTAGATGAGTAAAATTTGTCACATACATTACAACTGTTGCCACTCCTATGAAGTTTACTATTTCCTGTTTGCTAATATTTAATTTTTCATAATTTAGATCTATGAATCTGGCAACCAGGTCTGTTTTGAATTAAGCGATCGGGGAATTCCCGATCTATCTTCGCAGCATTTAAGATACGATACGTAAGTTATTAAATGTTATTCATCTTCGTGATGTACGGATCATTAGATCATTATGTTAAACTCTGTATGTAAATAGCCTCTTTAATCTCTCTATGTTTGTGAAGTGAAATAAATTGGATATTAAACGAAGTCAGAATTTGAATCGAACACAAGTGGCGTCCGAACGACAGAACTGTACTCTGCACTGAGAAATCAGAAGTGGCTAAATTCAAGTTACTTTAATGAAGGTAAACAAGTTAATTTCTGAATTTATTTAACTTTTGATTGCTTCTGAGTTATTTATAAAAGTTTGTTTCGTGAAGAGTTTTTTATGTTCATGTAATAGTTACATACGTTTAAGAAGTACGTTTACATTCGAAATACGTTATATACGTTTAAGAAATACGTTTGATATACGTGTAAGTAAAACATGACTTCAGAAAAAACACAGACTGAGGCTGAGCAAGCAAAACTGGAAACTAAGTTACGAGGTGAAAGAACTAATTTACGCCGTCTCTTTACCACAGCGGCGAATACGTTTAATGATATTCATCGTAAAATTGATGTTGATAAGGACATTCACGTACAGTTTTGCAAAGTTGTTGAGAAAGCAGAGCGTTTATTTAAAGTAGATGAAGAAATTAAAAAATTAATTAGTTTTACGGATGAAGAGTATGATGCAATGGAATCTTACAGAGATAAATTTACTGAAGTACGAGTTATATACGAGAAGAATTATAATCAATATAATGAAAGTAAATCTGTAATTTCTAATAAGGTTGCATCTGATAACTTAAAACTTCCCAAATTACGTCTTAAGGAGTATGATCTTATGCCTAGATCATGGGTTGCATTTTGGGGTCAGTTTTCTCGAGTTCATGAAGATGAAAATTTAAGAGAAGAAGATAAATTTCAGTATCTGCTTTCTTCGTTAAAACCAAAAACTAAAGCACGCGATATAGCGGAAAGTTACCCACCTTCTAAGGATAACTACGCGAAAGTTATTGAACATTTAAAGTCCCGATTTGGCAGAAAGGACTTATTGATTGAAGTTTACATTCGAGATCTTTTGGCATTAGTAAATAACAAATCAGTCATCAAGTTAGCTGATTTATACGATAAACTTGGTTCCTATCTACGAGCGTTAGAGACATTGGGTGTGACAACATCGAATTACGCAGCAATGCTGTATCCTGTTGTGGAATCATGTCTTCCGACTGAAATTCTAAAGGCTTGGGACAGATATAGACTCAACAGAGAAGTCGAGGAAGGAGAACAAATCCTCGCAAAGGAGAAGATTCTGGAAAATTTGATGTCTTTCTTACGTCATGAAGTAGAGGGTGAAGAGCATCGGGTTTTAGCAGAAAATGCGTTCGGAAGTGGTACGAAACGAAAGGAATTCCAAAAACCAGTTCAACGAGATGAACCTACTGCTGCTACTCTAATTTCGAACACATCTGGAAGAAAAATTAGTTGTATATTCTGTGACCGTCCTCATCCAAGTCAGGATTGTCAAAAATTGTCGACAATAAATTACGATGACAGAAAGTCCCAAGTTATGCGACGGAAATGCTGCCTTGTTTGCCTTAAGCCTGGTCATATGGCAAAAGGGTGTCACAGTAGTGTAAAATGTTTGATTTGTGGACGGAGGCATTACGCGTTACTTTGCCCAGATTTAGGTAAAGATATTAACTCTTCATCAAAGGACAAAGTCGCAGAAGAAAAGCAAAAATCTACCAAGACGCTGTTGACAAATCTTCCCTCAGAACGTGAAATTTATTTGAAAACAATCATGATCAGACTACGGCACAGAGGCAAGGAAATCTGTGCACGAGCCTTAATGGATGATGGATCACATCGTTCCTATATTGAGAAGAGCTTAGCTGCTGAATTAAATCTTTCCCCTTCCGGAAAGGAAATGTTATCTCAAGGACTGTTTGGCGGAGGAATTACTCCGGCTGCTGAGCATACGAAATATGTTGTAACCATTGAAAGTTTAGATCGAAAGTATTCTACTTCAATGTCTCTGCTCGATCAACCGAAGATTTGCTCTACGTTACCCAGAATACGTGATGAAACATTACTTGTTGAACTTGCTTCTCGAGGAATAAAACTGACAGATGTCGGAAGAGATTCGCCACCTATAAGAATTCTTCTAGGAGCTGACGTACTTGGAAGCATTTTGACAGGAAGAATTGAAGTACTTACATCTGGTATTTCAGCCGTGGAAACTTTATTAGGTTGGACAATTTTAGGACTAGGTAAGAAAAAACAAGTGGTCAATATGGTCACGTTAAACCTCCAAAATTTTGAGCTGCCAAAGATGTGGGATTTAGAAGTTTTAGGCATTACAGATCCTGTAGAAAGAAAAAATAAGATCCTTCTTGAAGAAGAAACATTGATCCATTTCAGGAAAACCTTAAGAGTATGTGAAGATCAACGTTATGAAGTAGCTTTGCCGTGGCTAGCTGGACATCCTGCTCTTTATGATAAGTATGACATAGCAGAATCACGACTTCGCACGGTAACAAAACGTTTGTTGAACGAAAATAACTATAAAGCCTACGATGCAGTAATCCAACAGTGGGAATTAGAAGGCATCATAGAGACTGTTCCAAGGGAGGAACTTTCGAAGCTTAGTCATTATCTCCCTCATAGGCCTGTTATCAAGCCATCCAGCAGTACTACTAAGGTTCGACCAGTGTTCGATGCTTCTTTCAAGAGACCAGGATATGCTTCTTTAAATGAGTGTTTGAGTGTTGGACCGAGTCTGATACTTCAGATACCTCCTCTGCTGCTGAGATTCCGTTTAGGTACTTTGGGGGTAGTTGCTGACATAAAGCAGGCTTTTCTGCAAATAGGTTTAAGAGTTGAGGACAGAGATGCATTAAGGTTCTTGTGGTGGAAAGATACTCAACACACCAAGCTTAAGATTTATAGACACTGCCGAGTAGTTTTTGGCATAACTTCCAGTCCTTTTCTTCTGAATGCCACAATAAAATATCACTTAAGTTTGCAAAAATTCCAGACAGAAGACCTTCAAAATACAATTGATAAATTGAGAGAAGGATTTTATGTGGACAACCTAGTCACAAGTGTTAATGACATAAAAGAACTGGAGCAATTAAAATCTCAAGCTATACAAGTAATGAATGAAGCGTCATTTGAACTGAGATGTTGGGCTCACACCGGAGTTCAATACCAGGAAATTCAAAATGTACTTGGTCTTAAGTGGGATACAGAAACCGATGAACTTTACTGCGTTGGTCCTCAAGCTGACATGAAATTTAGTGAAATTGTTACGAAGAGAATGTTACTTTCTGTTGTTAACAGCATATATGACCCTATAGGCTTTACGTCACCTGCAACATTATTGCCTAAGTTACTACTCCAAGAAGCCTGGCGTAATAAGTTGAACTGGGATGAAGAATTGCCATCCGATTTACAGTTACGTTATCGAAGATGGGCTAAACATTTAGACCTTGTTCAGAAATGTAGAATTCCTCGAAGGATAATGCATGGAACTTACGAAATGGCCTCCTTACACGTATTTACTGATGCTTCGTCTCAAGGGTATGCTTGCTGTGCATTTCTACGCTGTGAAGAAAGGGAAGAAGTGAAAGTCTCAATGGTTTCAGCAAGGGCTAGAATAGCTCCTGTTAAGAGGCCAACGATTCCGCGATTGGAGCTCCTAGGAGCTGTCATGGGAGCTAGAATTGGCTCGACAATATTAGAAGTTTTGAAATTTCCTCTGAAGACATACTTTTGGACCGATTCCATGATTGTTCTGGCATGGATTACGAACACAGAACCATGGAACACTTTCGTTGGAAATCGAGTGAAAGAAATAAGGAAACTGACCAATATGACTGGAGACACGTTTCTGGAGAAGTCAACCCAGCAGACCTGCCTACCCGAACATGCGACTGGTCGGACCTCCTGCAGAGTCACTGGTGGGAGGGACCAGCTTGGCTGTATGAAAAGGAAGAGTCTTGGCCAAAATCGGAATTGTCGGTTCCAGAGGAAGCATTTCTGGAGCGACGTAAGACAGTTGTCACAAATCTAGTCACTGAGAAGGAAAGAAAATTTAGCGAAAGATTTTTATACTTTTCAAGTTACAAAAGAATTCTTCGCATGACTGCTTATGTTTTGAGGTTTTGTAATAACGTCAAAGTAAATTCTAAGAAGCTGACAGATGAGATTTCGAGTGAAGAGATTGAAAGAGCAGAAAACGCTCTAATAAAAATCATTCAGTCTGAATGGCCTTCTGAAATACGTGAGAAGTATAATGATACGATACAGTTTTACATCGAAAATGGAATTTTGAAGGTTCAGACAAGACTTATTCTCAGTCAAGATCCTGAGGATTTTACACGTCCTATAGTTTTACCAGACCATCCTATTCTAGAGAGACTGATATTGCATATTCACCGCTCTTTGATGCATGCTGGAGTTTTAACGACACTTACACAATTAAGAGAAAGATTTTGGATTCCCAAAGGACGGAGAATTGTCAGAAGAGTTTTACGACAATGTATACAATGCAAGAAATTGACTGCCAGAAATGTTAACCCAGATTCTGCTCCTTTACCTCCCGACAGAATACACCGAGTTGCAGCATTTCAAGTAACTGGTGCAGATCTGGCTGGACCTCTTTTTCTACGTGGAGGAAGCAAAGCATGGATAGTACTTTTCACTTGTGCTGTATATCGAGCAGTTCATCTTGAGCTAGTTTCCTCACTGTCCACTGAAGCATTTATGCAAGCACTAAGAAGATTTTGGGCACGAAGAGGAAGATGCTCTACTCTTTATACTGATAATGGCACGAACTTTACAGGAGCAGCAAATGCTTTGAAATCTCTGGACTGGGATTTCATTCAAAGGGAATGTGCTTTAGTGAAAATCAAATGGATATTTAGCCCTCCGTCTGCCCCATGGTACGGTGGATTTTGGGAAAGAATGGTTCGTTGTATCAAGGAACTTCTTCGAAAGTGTTTAGGAAAATCCTGTGTCACATATGAAGAAATGTTGACATTGCTCACTGACTGTGAGGCCACAATAAATGGACGACCACTGACATATTTGTCAGACGATCCTAACGAACTGAGACCTCTTACGCCTGCTCACTTTATTCAAGATTTAGGCGAGCGAGAAACTGTTGATTTGGACTTAATTGACTCTCAGCATTTATTGAAACGTGTACGTTACCTTCATAACTTACGGCTAAATCTACGAAAACGTTTCTATAAAGAATATCTAGGAGAATTAGTAAGAAGTCCAAAGTCATCTTCACGGAGAAAGACGATTTCTCCAGGAGAAATTGTCCTAGTGGAGTCAAAGAACCCAAATAGGATAAATTGGCCTTTAGCACAGGTAATTGAACTGTTTCCTGGCAAAGACAATATTGAACGTGTTGCGAAACTACGAGTAGCCAATGGTGAAATCATACGACCCCTTCAACGAATCTTCCCTTTGGAGCTTACTTCTGCCGACAACTTCATAAAAATGTCTCAGAAAACCGAGACTGCACCAGAGACAGAGTCATGTGAAAACGAGGTTCCTAAAAATATAAGGGTAACTCGAAGTGGTCGCCGAGTAGTACCTGTAAAACGCATGGACTTATGAACTATTATTGACTTTTTTCCCTAGTACTTAATAACTATAATGCCAGTTTATATATTTATTGTTTTTTAATGTCATTTCACATGTTTATAATTCTTAGTTCAACTTCATTTCATGTATTACAATTTATATCTGCTATATATGTGTATTATTTCGTTTTGTATTGCTTTAAGGTAAATTTGCCTGCAATACAAAAGGTGGGAGGATGTTGCCACTCCTATGAAGTTTACTATTTCCTGTTTGCTAATATTTAATTTTTCATAATTTCGATCTATGAATCTGGCAACCAGGTCTGTTTTGAATTAAGCGATCGGGGAATTCCCGTTCTATCTTCGCAGCATTTAAGATACGATACGTAAGTTATTAAATGTTATTCATCTTCGTGATGTACGGATCATTAGATCATTATGTTAAACTCTGTATGTAAATAGCCTCTTTAATCTCTCTATGTTTGTGAAGTGAAATAAATTGGATATTAAACGAAGTCAGAATTTGAATCGAACAACAACTTACATTCAAATGGGAAGCGATATTTGAAGTTGTGAAGGAATTGTTTGCTGTATTTAAAATTAGACTTTACATTCGTTTACTCGTTTCTTAAAATACCAAATGGGGAATTTAATGTTACACATCTCCTGAGATTTTGTGTACATTAATTTGTGCCATTTATGTTACATTGCATCATCTATCTCAACGTGTCATATGTTTTTCCGCTTATGTATCGTATTTTTGGCAATTGTTATTAAATGTTTCTGTTGATCTAACAAGGCAAACTCGTCGTGGAATCTATAGCTTTCTCTATAAGAATAATTCCAAATAATTCTCAGAATGTTATGAATGGCCAAATTAAAGACACGTTTAATAACATTTTAAGCGACAGTGTTGCGTGCGCGTGAGTTCTAATGAATTGAATGCATACCTAAACGATAATAGCGAGACAAAATTTATTTCCCAAAGAAACACTACATTTCTAGAACTTTCCAATAGAACAGTGGAATAGCTCTCCTCAGCTTATCACAGAGCACAATCAGTAGTTACACTCCAAAACTACCAAGAACGTTAAACGCAGCGCAATGCAAAGCGTATCTAAATGGAGAAGCTCTCGCAGATATCTCAACACCACGAAGTCATTTCTGAACTAACAACTGATGCTTGATGCTTTCATGCTTTGGTTGCATATTTTAGTTTACAGCTGGAATTAATTCCGCTCTTACCAGAGCTTATCACGGAACTCCACGAGAGGCCTCGTACATAAGGGCTCATCAAATTGGGCCACTATAAAGGTCCGTACCTTAAGATAAAATACAATAAAAATAAGAAAACATTGAGACTCATTATCTCTGAAATCTCACTGGCGGGTGAGGATGCGATGACAGATTGTCTTATCAGGGGTATGGCGGCAGTCTTGTGATTCCTGCTAAGCTACTAAAAGTTTTTAAATAAAAAATTTGCAATAAAATTAATATGAAGTTTAAACATGTTGATCTTGTCTCTGCGTGTTTGCGCTAAGAGAAAAGCTGCAAATGGCCTATTTTTCCTGTCTTCTTCAAGTATTTCGTAAGCGAATATATCTGCAAAGTTGGCGGACGAGTTCTCCGTTGCTTTATCATAAAATGTAGCATTTATTTTGCGCTGAAAATCAGAAATAAATTCCACTTTCAGGCCAGCATGTATATTTTTGTTTCTAACGTAGTATGGAGCTCCGGTGATTATTCTGAGAATCTTTTGAATTTTTTGTAAGGAATAGATGTCATTTTCGCTGGCGCTTGCCCAGGTAGCGGAGGCGTATTAAGAAAAGGCCAGATGACTGAGGTGTAAATTTGCCTTTTACGATAAAGTGACAGGAGCTGATCCTGTAGAAAGAGATATAATCTCAAGGCTACTCCCTACGCCCTGCTTCACACTCGTTTGATGTGAGAAGACCATGTGAATGAGCGATTTAATGTGACTCCAGGGTAGACAGCTTTGGTTACTTTTGGATATTGATGTCCGAAGTGGGTGATGTTATTGGTGGTGTTGTCTTTGGTACAAAATTTTCTGATAAGTAAGACTTTCGACTTCTCTGGATGAACGCGGGTCTTCCATTTAGCGCACCAGTCCTTGATAACAGGGATTGTTTCTTGTAACTTGGCAAGAGCTTGGTTCGGCCGATGAGACTTTATTAGGAGTGTCGTGTCGTCTGCAAAGCAGGTGAGCAAGTAGTTATGATCATTGCTGAAATCCAGGAATTCATTACGTATTAATTGTACAAAATAGGACTGAAAACACTTCCCTGGGTGATACCAATAAGGATGTTTCTGGCACTTGAGATGATGTTTCCTTGCCGGACAGAGAAAGTACGATTTTGCATAAAGGAGTGGAGTATGAGAATTGTCTCAGGCGGAAAGTCCATCTGAATGAGTTTGTAAATAAGTCATGCATGCCAGACGCAGTCAAAAGCTTTGACCACGTCTAGCATCAGGATGGCAGTACTAATTTTATTGTGTAGCGCGCTTCTGATGAATTATGTGATTCTCAGAAGTTCCGTTGTTGTGGAAAGTTCGTTAAGGAATCCATGCTACTTTGAAGTTGTTGCGCTGAAGTAATCCTTAATGCGATTATAAATAATTTTTTCTATGATTTTACTGAGAGTAGACAGTAGGCTTATGGGTCAGAAGCTTGCATGGTTATCTTGTGGTTTTCCGGGTTTTTGAATTTGGAAAATAAGTATGTGTTTCCATACATTGGGAAAATACGAATTTTGCAGGCAAGCATTTAGGATGCTGGTAATCTTACTAATAAAACTATCAGGTAGATTTTTCAGCATTTTGTTATTAATGCAAACTAACAACTGATGCTCTTCCCCAAGCTTATATCGTCTTCTCCTGGCGGCTGAAAACTCCCTAGTTGATTCCATTTCTCGAAATTACTGCAAGGCAGATATGAGCAGAACACCAGAGACGAACTCCTGCACCAGCCTTTCAGGAGTCAGAGTCCAGAATCCAGAAACCATCCATTCGGGTGTAGCCCCCGCGGTCTCCAGTGCTGCGACACTGATACCGGTCGCTACGCCGGCCGCAATTTAAACAACGATTAAGGTGTTTCATCCGAAATGTCGGTACTCCTAAGCGGACCGAAGGTGACTAAACCCCCAAGGACAGCCATAATATCTAACAGTAGTTGAACCCCACAGCCAAGGGACAGACAAAACAGTACAAGTAAGATCTCTGTCGAACCTGAATCATGCCCCGTTCGAACGGATGTTCTAGTTCTGTGAAGACTGCTTGTATACCCCCTCCCCCCCGAATTTTGAGACTGCCTAAGTGCAGATCATAGCCGGTACTTCACAGGAATTTTTCTTAGTCAGCTCCCGATAAGCAGATTTGGACAGAAACCTGACCAAAACGTACCAAATTATCACCAAATGCGACCACCTTTGGTAATTTCTAGCCATACTTGGAGACAAAAATTAGTCGTCCAAACCATCGGGCGATATCTTGTCTATTTGGCGATATAGCCTAAATGTTAAAATAAACTTGCCTATGTAATCTTATTTTTCCGGGACAGATTCGGCTTTTCAGACCTTTCATAAAAAATATTACATTTTGACATGTAATTTCACTAAAACTGTATACATACATGTAAGATTCCCAATGGTACTCTGGGAAGACTGCTTAGTTTTTCATATTGAAGAATAAAATGAAAACTAATTACAGTTAACAGACTGAAGAGAAAAATTCTCTAAGCAGAATCTTTGTCAGAACATTTCCTATTTGTTTGTATTGTAGACAGTAAAATTCTCCAACTACTTTTCATATTAATACCTATGTTAAAATATTATAAATAAATAAAAAAATGAAAAAAGAAAGCAATCTGCGATAAAAGCAAGCGCTAAACAGATGGTTTCCTTCTGTTGGAACTTTTTAGCAGAAAAATCAAATTCTCCATCTAGTTTCCCATCCGTTACTTTTACGAATAAATATAAATAGAACCGAATCGACTTTTTCATAATAAGTAAATAGAGAAGATAAACATAAAGGCAAAATTTATTCATTATTTTTATTCTTATTTTGAATTTAAAAAGAAACTTCAAACACATATGAGAGCAAACTGAATAACATTCGAGAGAAAAACATCACATAAAATGTTTCTCAGTAGCAAATAAAAGAAATATATTTCTTCAGATTTTAATTTCCTTTTTCAATTTATAAGTAAAGATCGGTTTCTAATAATGTAGATGATATGTTTTACTTTTTGCTTTAATAAAACATTTTGTTATAAAATATGATTCTAAATGAAAATCGTAATTATGATTTGCCTAAATCTAAACTGCTTTTCATTAATATAATCAATACTTTTACTGTGATCATTGTTGGAGCATGAAATTACCATGTGCCACAGTATAGATACTTTTAATGTATTTTGTTTGAAGTAAATCCTTGAAAAAAATTACTCTTGGAATTTCCTATTTTCTATTTGAAATATTTCTATCATTAAATGAATAAGCTATATAAAAAGAAAATGCAATTTATAAAGATGCAAAATGGTGTAAAGAGATATTTTTGTAAAGCATATTCTTTTATGTAAACGCATCTCCCATGTTTATTTTCAGATTTCATTAGCAAATACCTCTTCTGTTAACATCTTATTCAAACATAATGTTTTTTTAATGATTATTTATGATGATTAATTCTAAGCATCTTTATTCATGCTGTTTGAACCGTAAACAGCTCATATTATTATGATGCTTCAATCGCAATATTTGAGTAATGGGCAATATTAAATTTTTTTTGCATTGTTATCTATCTTTTGAACTTATAGTTGGTTCCATTTCTTTAAATTAATTAAATCATCTCTTGGCTCCATTTCCAAAGCACGTAAAATAAACATTATTTGGTGAAATACTTCTAAAATTAGAAGAATAACAGCGAGAAAAGTTTAATATACGCAGAATATATGCACCTTCTATATAGTTGTATGTTAATGAATTCTAGAATTAAAATTTTGAAGACGCTATTTAAGTGACGTGCAATTAGCTCAGAGATGATTCGAGTAGCTAAAACCACAAAACATTGGTAGCTGGTGCAGGGCTTTAATTCTTTGTGGCGGGGGCTACCAGTGGTCGAGCGGTAAAGTCACTGAACGTTAGTAATTCGGTCCGGAGTTCGAATACCGAAAACGGGGTGGCTGCATGAGCTTTCTTGTGGTTTATCCTATGTGTAACGTATATATGAGCCGGTTTCCCTTAAAATGTCCTCCACGAAGGCAGACCTCCTCTTATGTAGGTAGTCCTAGTGTGCTTTTCAGTAATCGCAATAAATCCACCAAACCGCCAATACTATAAGGGTTGAATGAGTTGGCTTCATGAGACTTTGGGGATGGAGGCTTTCATGAGTACACAACTGCTCTCTTAGAGACAGTGACCCATCAGTAGCTCCGATATATAGATATGTCCAATGATACCATATTCATATTCATACTTAATGCATTATCTGCAAACATTTAATTTTGAGTAAATGCCACTTTACCTTCCTGTACAGCTGTTTCGCCAAAATAGATTTCCACTGGATGGGTGATAAAAGCTTGATGCTCTGTTATAAGAAAACCGTCTAGTCGATGACGCATTATGCTGAGATTTTACTCAGATGTATATAGAATTAGAGTGTTTTAGATCTGCATTGATAAAATTTGAAGATGCAATACGTACACTGGTTCATATGAATATAAATCTTAAGTTTTGGTTTAATAAGGAAGAGATAGGCTTTAATTATCGAAACACAAATTATTCAGCTTAAAACCTACCTTATCTAGAGTACAAGGCATAGGTTGGATGTCCACAGTAAATAATATAAGACGTGTTCAAATGAAAGTGATTCGAAGCGCCGCATGCGAAAGGTTTGCTCTGGAGTTTCGTGAAACAAACGCGATAGTGAAGCTGTATAAACCACACATGTGCGGAAGGAGATGTATGTTAACTTCAGTCGTAAGGACGTGGCATTAATTAAAAATGGCTGGTGTGGATGAAACTGCGTCGAAAACGAATCAACGAGTTGTAATTAAGTTTTTAACACTGGGATGGTGTAAGCTGGTGGACATTTATCGAAGAATAGTGGCTCTTTACGGAGACATATGTGTGTCGAAGCCCACGGTGAGGAGGCGGGCGAGAATGTTTAGCGAAAGTCACCAGGAGA
The DNA here is from genome assembly GCA_000611955.2 of Stegodyphus mimosarum. Classification (NCBI taxonomy): domain Eukaryota; kingdom Metazoa; phylum Arthropoda; class Arachnida; order Araneae; family Eresidae; genus Stegodyphus; species Stegodyphus mimosarum. The sequence goes on along the minus strand of KK122094.1, from coordinate 194,428 downwards.
CTGCGGATTTGCCATGGCCCGGTCAGGCGTACAAGGGTGTGACAGATAAGCTGATTACGGACATTGACCGGCAATTAAGGCAAATCAGCGTCGAAACATTCGTGACGCTACAAATGAGTTAAACGCTTCTATCGGTACTGTTCACAATATTGTCAGCAACATTATGAATGTATCAAAAAGGTTTGCTGCTAATGGCTACCCCGAATACTGTCTGACCACCACAAGAAACAGCGAACGAGCATCAGTTTACAGAATTTGGTGCGCTACACGGCTGACGATGACGAATTTCTGCAATATAATGTGACAGGAGATGAAACCTGGTGTCACCACTTCCAACCGGAAGGGAAGTCCATCGGCATGCAATGGAAACTAAAGAACCGCACGTCCCCATCAATATCCAAAGGTACACCGAAACACTTAGTAAGCTACATAAGACTACAGAAAACAAACGACCAGGTATGCTGTTTTCAGGTGTCATCCTTTTGCATGACAATGCAAGGCCGCATGTCCCCCGAGTATGTGTCGATGCATTGGCCCGTAAAAAGTGGAAAGTCTTGGAACATCCAGTTTACAGCCCAGATATGTCGCCTTGCGAATATCACATCTTTGGACCGCTAAAGAAAAGTCTAAAGGCCCAACGCTTTCAGTCCAATGAGGATCTAAAGGCTGCAGTTATGGACTAGTTCCATGATCAACCGGACATCATTCTTCGCGGACGAAATCCGTAACCTTCCCAAGCAATGGAACGCCTGTCTTAACGCAATGGATGATTTTTTAACAAACATTATATGCATTTCATTCATTAAATATTGCTTTTCCTATGTATGTATCTTTCTCATTTCTGTCGCTACACATCTCATGGATATACACCTCGAAGCACTTTCATTTGAATGCCCCTCATATGTAACCATGCTTTGGAAATGTATTCCGTTCTCGAGAAACTCGTGGTGGTGAGGATTACTTTATAGTTTTTGTAATGTGGGCTTCGTGAAAACGTCAGTTAAATATATTGGCGAGAGTGGTTCTCATGACAGACAAGTAGAAGCAAAATGGCGAAAAATTCCAATATTAAAATATTCGACTTCCAGAATCAAAAAAAAAAACCTTAACCACTATATAATATCCACGAATGCTTGGCCTCTAAATTACTACCACTGATCCATACCGACCTTCCTATTATAGTGAAAAAATTTTAAATCTTACAAATTTCTCAAAACAACCTAAGAAATTTCAGAGAGACAAAGGGGACATAACATTCAGATAAGGAGAACTGAAGCTGAACATTACGCCGAGTCCAGGAAGCATTTAATACAGAGTAGAGCATACACAATACGTTCATAAGGCTTGAGACTGAAATCACAAGAAATTGGTACTTGAAGAGAACAACTTTATCAGTGTTTGAACGCCTGTATATGGCTTTGTCTCTTTGAAAATCATCTACGAAGGCAACTCTCTGCTTAGGTAACGTTCACATGCTTTGCAAAATTCAAATAACCTACTATCCACTTTGTCACACAGAATGTAGTTCGCGAAGATGACAGTTCTGAGCTAAAATAATTAATGAAGATTTCATTTTTCTTTGCCATCAAATGCTTGAAAATGTTGCATCTTTAGGAAGACCAGAAATTCCCGTTTTCTTATACAATTAGTGTATTGGTTTAAAAATATGTCACTTGCAATTACTTAATTTAAAAGCTTGACGAATTACTATGCCCCAATTAAGTCTCCATTCTTCTATTTTTGAACTAGCTTTTTCTCTTTGTTTTGTTAGAGCAAACCTTGTTCACTTTTCGTAGAGTATGATTTTGTAACCTATTTGCTATACTCATCCAATTTGTAATGAAGATTTCCGGTATGTATTGGTTATGTAATATAGCACTGTATTACTCAGCTAATCTTCTGAAATTTTAAAAGCTTTTTTTTACGTTTAATTTTATTTTTTACAGTTTTTGCAAACACCTGCATCCATCGGTTAAATAATCATCACTGAATTTTTATATTTAAATCAGTGGATAGCTCGAAGCATAAAATTCGATCCGAATGCTTTTGTCTGGGGATCTGAAAGATAATTGAAGATACATCCTTAGGTTCGTCGGAATCATGAGATTTTTTAGCTGCCACGCAGTTGCTAACAATGATTTTTTTCTCTTTAATATTTTCAAAAATTTTGAATCGGAAGATTTAAGCTTTCATTTTTCGAGCTCAGCAATTAGAAGTGATGACGAATTGGGTTTGTAAGTGAAATAGTAATTTAAATAAATTGAAAGTCCGAATTATAAGACATCTGAACGTCTTGATAAAATATTGTATCATATTTACTTCTTTGCCACGCTGACTTAAAAGAAATTTAGTATAGAGAGATAAGAAATAGATGTAATAAATACGAAATAAATATAACTTTTAGTTATTATACCATTTTTGATCACCCAGAAAGTACGATTTATGCAGAAAACATGGATTTGTGTAAGCATATAATGTCTGTACGGGAAGGAGATACTCAAAATACAAGTTGAACCGAAATCTTCTCGAGAGGTTGGAGAGATTCGGAAGTGTCCTTCCGGGGCAGTCTCCCTCCGAATTTCAAATTGAGGTGGAAGCTTGGCAGACGGTAAGGCCTGATGATATCTAATATGCCTAAACCGATGCACAGCCGAAGGCCTTACTTTGACCTGTAGCTATACGTAATGACTTGCATTAAATTTGAAAGAATTTTCTTTTTCCTTGCCGCATGATTTCTTGGTATAATTGAAACCACGTTCAGCTGACAAGTCCAAAATTCGAACCCTGGCCAGAGTTTTGCTGATTTTCATGTTTCCCGCTATATTGCGGTAAGTGATATTTAGTCATTTTGGATTTGGCTATTTGGTCTATTTCTCTGCAGGCAGGTGAAGAATGTAAGAGATTTTCTTTTTCTTTACCCTCTAAGTTCGTGGCGTAAATGGAAGCTGTCCAGTTAGCAATCGGAAGGTCCGGATTTCCAACACGGACGAAGGCATGATATGTTTGCTGGTTGCAAAATGATACTCTACTAATTTCATAGATACTATTGGAAATTTGTCTCGTTTCAAATGAAACATGCTGGAAATGGCTTTATTATGTACTGTTAAGAGTCGTAAAAAGATACCAAAGGAATTTACGCATACATGGTTTATTTATCCTAATCGAAAAATCAAACAAAGTTTCTGGTTCAGGGAATACCCGTAAAATTTGGGGGTTACTACTCATCCTACTTTTGGTATAAGTATAAAATGTTAGATATATCATAGCAATATGACTGAGTGTAACATTCATAAATTTACAGGACTGTAGTTAGAAAGCTTAAATAGAGCCTTAGTTTTCAGACGCAGGAGTGAAAATGACGGAGAGGAAAAAAGAGTTTATGAATATGAAACGACTCTAGGAAATGCATTTCGTCAACCGAGCTGTTTGGGGATAATTTTGGCTACTTGCAAAAGGAAAATGTGATTTTTTTGACCGGCAATGTGTTTTCAATTCTAATTTTTCTTTTTGTTCAGCTTTTAAAAAATTATATCATAGTTGGTTTAAATTAATATCAGTAGATGTAGCCAGTGGGTTTACTTCCTCTTCTTTAACTGGAATATTCTCGAATATTTGTCTCTTCAAAATTATAGTCTTGCAAAGTTTACGTATGTTATGTTGATTCTTGTTGCTATAAAATTTTAACCCTTGATTATTCTGCATATTCATTAGGCGTAAGATGCAAAATGTCGTGAAAATAAAAGTTAAATTTAGGGTATAAAATCTGCATTTATGTATATTCATCACTACCTAGAAACAAATAAATGAGAATGAGGCCGAATGCTATGCATTAATTTTTAATCAAAAATGAGAAAATTTCGAACTTCCACGCTGTTTTTTAAATTTCAGCGAATATATCTAAGAATGTCCTATCAGGATAAATACTATTGTCTTATACAAATGCATTTGGAGCATAAAACATTATTAAAAATGAGACTCACGGTAATAAACAAAGATCCGGCTTAAAACTCTTGCATAGAATATGCAACGGGAAAACACCAAATAAATAAAAATTTACATAAAAATACATAAGAAAATAAATAACTAAACAATCGATTTCCTTCTTCGTTGGAGCTTATTAGCAAAGAAAGTGAAACTCTAGCAACATTTTTATCCTTTTCTTTTGCGGATAAATAAAGATCGTTTGGATCAAAAAATACTCCAACATATTCATACCATTATGAAAAATGAAAGTAAAAATACAAATAAAAGTTCATTCATTATTTCATCCCTCATTTTCAATTTGAAAAGAATTCTTTTTTCAAGCACGAACAAGTAAGTAACGTTTGAGTGAATATAAGCACATCAGCGCGACTGGTTTCGTGTATTCACTGGCAACAAATAAAAGGAAAAGATTTGGGCACATTTTAATTTCCTTTTCAAAATAATTGGAGTAGAGATATTTTTTGCTGATATTTTTATCTAAACGAGAGCCGTTGTGTTCTATTTTAATAAGCAAACCGCCTTCAAGGATCTGATATTTCATCCAAAAAATATCATAATTAGAATACGTCACAGATCCAAGAGGTTTTCCTTTAATTTAATCAATATTTTACCATGATCCGTGGCAACACGCTTCCCTCAGGCTGTAGAATGGATGAAATTCTCTGCTACAACAAAATACTCATTTGAGGTAAATATTTTGTTAAAATTCCAATTCCTTATTATCAACTTCAACGAGAAGTATTTGCGCCTCGGGCTGAGTTAAATAATTAGGCACTCTAAGTTGGAAACTATAATTACTATAAGCATAACAAAAGGTATAAACGATTTTTCTTTCTTTTTAAAACTTAGTGTTGAGTTTTGTTTTCATCATTCATAGGCTTCAGTTCTTTTCATTTTATTTTTTTTATAATTAGTTTTAGTCTCAGTTCGAAAATTCCTTCACTAATGAGCCCAACTTCAACTAAGATATTTTTAGATCTCTTTGTATACGGCTGAACATCTTATTTAGGTTGATTAATTTAAGGAGAACGAAAACATTATTAGCTTACTGTACTCTTGGCTGTTTCTTGTAGGACTATTCATTAGTATAATATTATCATGTTTGCAATTTTCAAGTAATTTCTTTTTTGCTATTATTTTTCATTTCTGTTTATTCATTTTAAATATTTCATTCGATGGCGAAAAACTTTAATAAAATTGTTTAAGCAAGTTAAAATATGTTTAAAACTAAAAACATGAAATTCCATTGTAAGAGCTGGAGTACAAATTATACGTCTATATTAGTGGTATAACCCCGAAAGGTGATCAAATGATATCCAAACCGTTTATCTGTTGTTTGTATATATTAAATTACCTGATTAAAGTAGTTCATATCGGCCCATCTCCTTGAATGGAGCAATGTTTTCGTGACGATCTTTCCAAGGAATCTTGCTCATATTAATGTCACACATCAGGAAATCATGGAGATGTCTATGTAGAGAGTCTGTCATATATTAGCTAATATTTGATCTGGATATTCTAACCCAGTTCGATAGGTCAGTGTTAAGTTAAAGTTGACATATATTCATATTCAGACGTGTATATGCTGGACCGAGTGCATTTTGTAAGTATATAGTGTATGATGTTTATTAAAATATTAAGCATGCTATGACAGATTCGACAAAACTGGGAAAATGTTCCTTTGATTGACTCTAAAATGTATCTAAAGATAATAAATTCGTTTATGTAACAATGACTAAAATTTTACAGTAAATAATATGCATTTAGGAATATTTGTAATCATTTATCATCACATCGTATTTTGTAGATTACAGAAGAAATTCAAGCTAACCAAACACACGAAACTTACTTTAAAAAGAGACATGGATATCTCTGACCTTCTTGTAAGTTGGGGAACAACGTTCAGTCCCTTAATTAAATGGCAAATCTTGCCAGAAGGCAGTAATTACTCTTGTTTTAACAAACAGCTTCTAAATATTCGAGATCAGAGATGGGGAGTATTCAGGGCAAGACAGAGTGCCCTAGGGCTTCCGAAAGATAGGGATTAAGGTCAGATGAATGTGGTGGTCACTCCATAAGAGCCAATGCCTATACTAGTAAGGTAATAACCTGCCAAGATTGTGAGTACTTACGTATTTGGTCATGATTCGTAGCTTGACATTCAGATTGTACATCGTTATCTGTACAAAAGTTTAAAACCCATTTAAAATGCAAGCGTTAGAGATTCTCATTAACATTTATTGCATGTTTAGAGTTCCACTTAGTATAATGTTTAAACACCTAGTACGTCCCGTAGTATTTTGTTTAAACACTTAGTATGTCACGTAGTATGATGTTTAAACACTTAGTATGTTCTAACACCTAGTATGATGTTTGCATTTACTATGGTTAAGACTTACATCTGAGTTTCGAATTGTCGATGAAGAACACATATTTCTGAAAACAAAGTATTATATTAACTACAAGTTTAAAATTCTCCGATCTGAAATTTTTCTGTTAAAAATTGTAATAGAGAAAAAGAATTATAAAATACCTAGACATTCTTTCCTAGGATGGGCTTCACACGATCTTTCACATGAGTTCCGTTATAACGAAAATAGTCCATTTCAGTTTATAAGATATTGCTTTGAAAGCAATATATTGTACACAAATATGACCGCCTTGTATTTTTTAATCGAGGTTTAATGAAAATCAGAGGCTTCATCATCTTCCGATAACACATTTTAAACAAAAATGGGCATTACGTTATGTTCAAAAGTTTAAATCTCGGAAAGGGATTACCTTAAATTTAATCGTTTTTAAGACAGAGTGATGTATAGCGGATGTCATGTAGTACAGAGGTTCTCAACCGGTGGTACGCAAGAGAAAAATGTGGTACGCAAAGAAGGAAAGTATTTTTTACTATTAAATTCCAAAATTAAAAGCCTGACATCCTGATTAAGGTTTTTCTCTAACACTATCAAATTTATGTGATTTGAGCTTTGTTCGAGAGTGGCAGTGGAAGTAGTATTTTGTAGTAGTGGTACTAAAGGATTTCAATTTTTGTTTATATGGCACGCGTTAGTAAAAAGGTTGAGAACCTGTGATGTAATAGATATAATTAGTAAACTTGAGTTTGCTATCCATTTATATAAGTGTTGCGTTGATGGACCAAATGTTGTGTCAAAAATTATATTTGTTATGCAAGATAAGAATTCCAAGATTAGTTAGTTAATGTAGATTATTGAGTGTGCTTAATAAGCAAGTGAATTTCAACTATAAATATACGTCCGTTGCGTTGTGCATGCAATAGCCCAATTATTAACAATGCTGTAATTCCTTCATATAACTTATCATTCGATATTATCAAAAACAGTTATAATTCCTTCTTACTTGTATAGTGTCAGTCGATTTTCGCCTATGAGTAAAGTATATATATATAATTTATAGATTTGTTAATTTCATTTATTAGTAACTACTAAGCCATTTCACTGATTACTTGATTACACATAGGAGCTCCATAGTTACGCAAAAGTTGCCGTTAATACTCTGACCTTCTTCGTTCAACACCAATAAATAATATTTCATCTTCATACTGAATTACATCGACACACTGTTAACGCGACAAGAATACGGGAAAGTATTTTTTCTTTAAAGAACATGGATTATTTTCGCCAAGCACGAAGAAATTGATCCACATTATGTCTGAAGACTTCCACTCAACAGCACATGGCGACCGATAGAAAATGGCGGTCGAACACATCTTTAAGAAGGCATTATCTTCCTACGAATGAAATCATTTTCTTGGAATTGTGGTTAATCGCTTACAGTTCTGTAAGGTTTTAGTTTTACACATTATTCCATTGCCGAGCTATAGGACAACTTTGCAGGAAAAAGTGGAATTGGAAGATCTTTACGATACCTTTGGAGCTCCTATCGCGCGAAGAAGTGGGGGCGGATCCAGGGCCCGAACTCTCGTCTCTTGCAGCGTGCCGTGGGAAAGAATGCGTAACAAAACCGGTTGGCTCAGATTTTATGCCCTCGCACTGAGCGATGACGATTATTTCATCGAAGTCGCAGTGTAAAAGTAAAGTGAGGAACAATGCTAGTGTAAACCATAAATTACAAGAAAACTTTTGTTATTACATATGAAGTAAAGGAAACAATACATGGAAAAAATGAAAATATTAATATAAAATCGGATAATGTGCATGGAATGGTAGGGAATATCTGAAGATTATCATTATCATAAATTTCATAATCAATTATAATTGAACAAATTAAGTTTGGGAAAAATTATCTAATTATGCTGATATATAAAATAATTATCTCTAAAAGTTTTTCCATTTCGTATGTAGACTTTCGAGTGAGCTGTAAAAATACTTTGGCAGAATTGTTATTGATTCAAGTGTCTACGATGACTTAAATAAGAAAACATTGAAGTATATGTTATAAGTAATTCGATCTAATGAAGAAAAAAGTTAGTAACTGATTGGCAAATCTGGAATAAAATACAAAGCGTAATTTATAGTAATCTTACTCTGAATTGTGGAAATGAAAGCACAAATCCCGTTTAAGACGTGATAGTAATTTTCTAGATTTTTGACATTTTTATATTTCATTAATTTTTTGTTAAATCGGTTGCCTCTTTTTTAATTTTGACTGATATAGAAACTCTTTTTAATTTATGTAAGAAACTGTAGTTAATTTGCAAATGTTATGCAATTATTATTATTATAAAGTTAGGAACTGATTTATGTGCAAATGTAAGTGCATAATTCGAAGCATCAATGCAATAACATCACTTTTCCGAAAAATTCCTTTAAGGTGGAAATTCTAAATGAATTTTCATTCAATTAATTATGTTATGTATAAGTAAAATTACAAAAATGTTATCACAGTAAAAGCTTTTTATAAGAAGAAATAAATTAGATCATTCGCCCAAAGAGCGTTAGCACAGGAGGGTTATTAATTTCGCTTTGGCATTTTGCTTTGATTCAAGTTCTGCGTTGAATCACTTTCAAACTGTTGCCACCAACTATTGCAGCCCTGTACTATGTTTAAAGAAATTAAATAATGAAGAATCTGCATAAATGTATATATGTTTCTCGCATTGTAATAAAACAACGGTATTTAGAGCCATCAAATTTTGAATAACGTAATCCTCTACCGAGTATGGGCATCTGGAAGCCGAAATTTGTTTTAGTACCTGTTTCATACTTTGTCAGACATTAAAATATTTTTTTATTAACAAACTCAACGATTTCAAAGCGAGGAATGGCAACACAGGCCGAAAAAATATTTTGATGTCCAGCGAGCGAGACTGTGTATCGGAAGTTCTAAGGATATGCTCATTTTAAAATCATTTTGCGATATTTCTATGGAACTGAATTTTATGGTTTATTTGCGAAGAACATGATATTTAATAAATAAATGTAACACACGAAACGTTAAGAAAACGCGCCTTTGAGAGTAATGTAAAAACTGAAAGCTTTCAGATTATTTTGTGTTGTTGTTCTTGTTTTTGTGTGTGTATTAACTTTTTTTATACATTAATTTCAGAAGAGAACATATTCATATTTATTAGTAATCATTCTATGGCAAAATAATTGCTTTCATTATTAGCAATAGTAATCGATATATCGCGAACTAATACTGAAAAGTGCATACAAGCTTATTTTGTCAAATAAAAGAACGTAGAAAATAGCCAAATTGGATTTAAAAGCTATTAATCGTTTCGAAATAAAATTCTTATTTATATTAAAATTTCTCCCCAAATTCGAGCAAACGATTCTATTAGTCATTGTTTAAATAGATAAAATTCTGTCTTCTAACGATGCAAGTGAAATATGGTATAAGGTAATAAGAATCAACATCGGATGAATTTGTTCATAGCTTATCATGGCATTTTCTGCTATCTTCTTTGCAATCACTGTTTCAAACTTGCGACACGAGATGGCGCAGCAATCAAGGATGATATCGCGTCTAGACATCTAACAGTCTCATTTAATGTAAATTCAATAGTATTAGAAATTGAATAATGATATATAGATTCTAAATTCAGTTCAGGGGTTTCTACAAACTGTATACTGACAGAGATAAATTATCATCGTAAATTAATATACAAACCTTTATTGTATTATATATAATACTTGTGTATGTATGTAGGTAACACACTACACACGTGCGCTAAGTACTTATATATATGTCAGCAGAATTATTTATAGTCGAAAAATAATTGCACTTAATATTTTTCTCAGTAAAGCTTCTCTTATGTCTTGTTTCATTGGGAAATGATTACATTATTTTAGTATAAATAAATATACTATGTATGAAATAGTCGATGTGATTGTGGCATCTAGTCAATCGTAGACAAAATTATTCTGTAAATAGTTAGGCCATTACTTAGCAGATCAAAGCATAACATACGATATGTCTCATTATTTTGAACAGAAAATGCTATTTTATCCCTATTTTCTTATGATAGGTTTTATTAGCTTCTAAAAACTATATTAACACCTGCATGATTAAAAAATATCATATTAGAAAAAAAAAAACGAAGAAATATATCTCCTACAAAATAGGAAACGTCTTTTCTTTTATTATGTCCTCAAAGTCTCTAATTATATTCCTTTTATTTTCTCATTCTCTTTAATTTTTTATAATAATAAAGACAGTGTTCTTATAATATCATACAGATGATTTGAATAAATATTTATATTTCATAATTATTTTTTTTTAATCTTCTCTAAAGCTGTTGCCTAATTTATAATATATCTACTGAAACTCAGCTAATTTTTAGCTAGTGTTTTAAAAACGTATCTGCAAAACATGGTTTTATATACACGAAAGCAGTTTAATTATTGCGTTGCAAAATTATCCTTTAAGACTAAATAATTACTCTTAAACATAATTATCAACCCTAATTAGGATTAATAATACACGAAAAATTTGCCTCATATAAGTTTAAGGAGTGAATGAGTTTTTATATACATTTCATACTTTAACACTAAGTGAATATACAAGAAGACAATAGACATAAATTTAACTATTTGAACATTTCTTTCTTGGGGATTATTTTCTTCGATAGCAAAAATGTACCTGAATTTCTGTTTTTTGAAAGGTTACGAGTTATTAATGTGCCTGATGTGTGGAAGAGTTACAATATATTTAATTCCGACAGTAATACTTGTTAAGGCATGTTATCGAATTAACTGGCAGAAAATTTGAAAGCGGTTGTTTCAACATTGGTTCCCGCAGTGAAATGTTTCAAATGTAAATTCTAGTCTAAATGAAATCGTTGCGATTTCAAATGCTTAAGATTTCTTTCTCACAGAAATTGTTCATAGGACAAATAATGGCTCATAGTTTATAGGGACGGCAAAAGCTGTAAGAAATGTTCTAGATAAATGCATTTCTTGTACCTGCACAATGAACAAGAGGTTTCTGATTGGAACAGCTGCGTTAAGTGATCAGTTTCGCGTACGTATCCGGAATAGTTACTACTGATCAAATACGGTACATTTTTTCGTATTGCTCATATAGAAATTAAATGCATGACACCTTTTTTATAGCACTGAATGCTATTTCTTGTAAACATTTACCTTTTTTTACATTCCGGTTTTTAATCGAAGCATTTATTACACTAGTCAAACACTGCTATATGTTTATTCTATGAGACTCTTACCTACATCGATTAATTATTTTTTACCTGTTTTCAGGCAGGCAAATTTAGGATTAAAATGTCTGTAGAGCGACTCTAATAAATCGCAATATGAATCCGATTTCATTTACATCACATTTGATTACGTTAACAAGTGGCATTAGAAAATATTTTTTTCGCCTTCAGAATGTTTTCAGGTTTTAAATAAATGAATGAATAAATAAATAAAGAAAAAAAACTAAAATTCTAACGATGGTCAAATATTTGATTTTTTGTTGAATTTATAAAGCAATATCTTTAAGTCAAATTTTATTAAATTAATCCGATTGTGATCTTGTGATTGGACTAAACTTTCCGTGCATTTTACAGTGAATTTCAATATTTTTAGTAACCCAAAACGTTGTTGCTGTGTAAGTTGAAGTTTTGCAGCTAACACAATCAAATAAAGTTGTCAAATAGTCTCTAATAAAACTTTTGAGACTTAATCAAATAAAGTTGTCAAATAGTATCTAGCAAAATTATTTAAACTTAAATTATTGCTTAAGCACTGTGAAGCAGAAAACTGTAACTCAACTGTGAAACAATTTTCAGTGCTGTAATACCGTTAAGGCAGAGAAGCTCTATTGGAAAAAAATAGTTTTGAAATCTTATGTGGCGTTTTTCTGAGCTTAAAGTCTAGGTGATTGTGAAAAATAAGTATTAAAGTTTATCGATATAGTATGTATCTTATATAAAGTATTCTTTAGTCCCTAGATACGAGATAGCTGCAAAATTATTTTTCACAATCAGCCTTTAAACATCAATTCCCTTTTTTTGAACTATATCGTGTAATTTTTTAAAGTTATCAAGAAAGATTGTAGGTATTATCTTTAATAGTAGTCGTGAGCTAAGAACTTCGAAAAACAAAATAAAAACTGCAACTATTATAAGAAAATTTTAAAATTTGCTGGAATTAATAAAATTTTGCTTCAAGCGAAAGTCATACAGATATTATGTAAGTCAGCATTCCATTTCACATTTTTTCGAAAAATAGGGTGATCCTATAAACAAGCAATATTTATAAAATGTAAATAATATTTATAAGATAAATTTTGTCAAAACAGAGAGCCTGTCTGTGAAAACCAGTCATCGTAAATAATGACGATTCTTAATAAATATGAAAATAAAATATAAATATCATAAATGATGAAAATCAAAAGATAAAGTATTCTTTCACAAAACATTCTTTTGATCATCACTGTGTTTAATTTTTCTGAGTATTCTTTTGATAAATTAATCATGAATTTTAAAGTATTTCACTTTATTTTGCTACGATAATTACAATTTTCGTAAAAGGTGAATATAAAATCTTAACATTTAATCAAGATATCAAAGTACTGAAGTAAAATATTTTCAGCAAATTTGACGTTAATTTTCACACAGGGTGTCCCATCAAGACTGCCAAAACTATGCATAGTAAAATTCCTTGCTTAGAATTCAGAAAAATGCTTAAAAAACCTGTATGACCCATTTCAAGATATGGTGGATATTTCAAGATATGGAAAGGAAAATATGGTGTATATCCGGCACAACGAAACGAAATTTATTGGAAACATGAACATCGATATTCTTATGTCATTTTAGTGATACTGGTAACTTACAATTTCTTATTTCTCCGAATTTTTAATTCTAGAAAGTGATTCCTGAATTGATGTACATAAATTTAAAAAGCAAATAATAATTCCAATACTAGTTTGAAGTTTAACCCATATCACACCAAGCATTGAAGAAATTAATATTTTTTTATAAATTCTTATATGTACACATGCAAAATCAAAAAAAAAATTATAAAACTCAAGAATTTTAAAAAAAACTTGTACATTGAAAACAAAAGCAAAAAAAAAAACTGCCAAAAATTCTCATTTTAAAAAAGTATAAAAATATATAAGTTATTTGTAATTTGCGATAAAGACAAATACATAATTAAGAAAGTCTTAAATGATAAATCGTCTTTAATTTGAATTAAATTATTTCAAAGATTTCATACAAAGACAATTTATGTGTGCTGTCTTATTTTTAGAACGATGAGGTAATATGGGTTAAGCAAAGGACAGGAGAACCGACATAAGAAAACAGTCTAGAAAGAAGGGAGACTTAGAAAGAATAATTTTTAATATTTTCCTTTTTCTGGAGATCTAGCTGTTGTTTCCATTAATTGAATACGTAAATTTCCCGAAACACTACCTTTTGCTTTTTGAGGTGAAGGAACATTTCCCTTGCCGTGAGAAAGCAGCCCTGGTTTGAGCTCGTAAACTTTCTTGAGCATGGCGATGGCCCCAGCAGGGGATAAATGCCTTCGTTTCGACAAAAGAAAGCACAAAGTGGACTAGTAGCAACTGTCATGTAGTAGCGGTTGAGGGAGCAAAACGTTTGGAGGCCGATGTTCCCAAATACCCAGTTTCGATGAAGTGGGAATTTAGAGAGAAGGAAGCGGAAGGAGAAAATCAAAATAGATGGTTAAACTTCTTTCGAAACCCCTTGTTTAGCTGAGCTAAGAATGTAACAGGGACGGACTAGACAAAGGCACAGCAGCATAGAGGACAGGACTGCGATTCGAGCTAGCAGTACTGTTGGAGTCAACCTTGTATTCAGTGTCGTGAACTGTACCCAAATTCTTCTCAGTACGGACTGCCTGTGTTAATGAACTTTCTTGTATGGTATCCCAACATTGTTATAATATTACCTTAAGGTATGTGATAATATTATCTTAAGGTATGTGATAATATTATCTTAAGGTATGTGATAATATTATCTTAAGGTATGTGACTGTATATTTTAAATGCAGAATTTCATGTTTATGCTTTTCTTAAAATAATTTTAGTTTATTTGATGAATCAGAGCCTTATTTGTTTCATAAATGTTAAAATTTAACATTTACTACTATTTAAGAGATAGAAATAAAAGACTTTAAACCATTTAAGTGCAATAGTGTTTCGAAGATCTACTGATGGGTTGTTTGGTTATACCTTAGATTTAACTTCCTTGTATTTGTAAATTTGTTTTAACCATTAAACGATACGAAACGTCCATGACTGTAAATTTATTTTATGAAATTAAATTGATTTTACTTTTTAAACGACACAACTCGGAAATGAATTTTCTACATAACAGTATCTGGATATGTTTACGTAGGAAGCTGTCTAAAATATAAACCGTGTATATAAAGACATGCATGCGCGATTTGATAGAAGACATACTCTTAGCGGCAATACATGATCCGTGGTTCCAGTAGGATGGTGTTCCGGCACATTGCAACGCTTATGTACGTGACTGGTTGGATATGGAATACTTAGGTCGGTGGATTAAACGTGTTGTTCTGATATTTATCATTTGGATTTCTTCCCACGAGAATGTCTATCGAGACTTAGTTACTAGAGAAAGTGACTTAATTGCTCCTCTTCATGCTGCATGTACTTTGATGAGCATCACGCTGTTACAAAGTATCTAATCAGCCATACCACTGCGCGTGCATGCTTGACACGATATGGGCGGTTGACATTCTCAACATCTTTCTATGTAAGCATATGAAAATATCGATGTTAATGCTTCCAATAAGGTTTGTTTCTTGCACTGAATATCACATTATACTTTTCTTTCGCATTTTTCATGAAAACTGTGTGTTGTACAGGTACAGTTCTTTGGGCATTTTCTACGCATTCTAAGCGACGAACCTGGTTTGAAATACCCTGTATAAATCGACGAATTAGACGTCATTCGTATGTAATTCTGGAAATATACATGCATAATTGTTAATAATTCAAGATCATTTGCTCATATTTTTATTTTTTAATGTGTTTTGTTTTTAAATATATTAGTGTGTAATGCGAAACTACTGCATACTTCATTTGGTTAAATGTGTGCACTGGGATAGAAATTTAGCGCAAATATTTATTAAATACTGAAGACTATACATATTAAGAAACGAGTGAGAAGCAGAAGTAAAGAATAAGTGATTAATTAGTTAAATGTTTGTTGTGTTTAATAATTATAATACCGTACCTGGAAAGTTAACTACAATAGATTCTCAAAGTACTGTCATTCACTTTATAAATTCATATTAGTGTTATGATTGTATGTATTTACCGTCCACTGTAGATGTAGGTAATGCAAATTCTTGTTTAGAAGTAAAAGTTTCATTATTAATAAACACAGAAATTTAATATTTATGAGAAATTCATATTTATAAATAGATTCATATTTTATGAATATGTAGTATAAATGTTTTAAACAAAACACTAAATTCGATTTTTCGAACATATTTTATAATTAAATGTAGTACATTGGGCTGCTTGAAGCTGAAGATGCATTCGTATTTATTAAATATTAAAGTATAACTATATTTTTCTAAATAGTAGCATGTCCATATGGAATACCTGTGTTCCAGTCTCGTCATGGTCCCAGTTGATTTTTCTGTTTCCCTGCTTCACTACAACTTATTAACTCTATACAAATATGACATATAAAACATTGTATTGCAATAATATCACAGCAGGAAATAAGTATTTGGTAGGTCTGAAAAAAGAAGCGTCGGAAAATTGAAGTTTATTTAATCGAGAATCTACCATATTATAATTATTATGATAATTTATTATTCATCTTACTGCAATTTTAGAACTTTATTTTCGGTATCTGTAATACTTCATTTTCGGTATTCGTAACATATAGAATAAAATATGGTACTATTAATTAGTTTTTGTAATTATATTGAAATAATTAAATGTAAAATAATCGATAAAAATGTGACAGATTTTTAAACCTAAATATTTCGTTGTTTTGTTATTTATAAAAAATATAATTCCGCTATTTAAGTCAACTGCGGAGTATTTTGTAAAATAACAAAATTAAATAACGGTCAGTATTTTATTTACATCACGGTAGTCAACTTTTTTGACATGGTAATTAGCGTCACGCTAAACAACGCTATGTGATGGATCACCTATTAATCTGTCCTATCAGTGTTTTTTATATCATGAAAAGTGCATATGCGGAGTAACCGAAAGTAAATAATTAACATAGTCATTGCAAGTCAGTTAACTCTCTTTACGTTATACGTAATATTTTGTTCGCTGTATAATAAGCTAAAAGTGCATTATATAAGAAAAACTTACCCTCCTTCTTTTTTTTTTCTTTCTAAAATTAGGTGTCTATGCATTTCTTGCTATTTTATGTATCACCTATATTTTTCGGCTAATCTGTCTTCTTCTTTATACATAACGTATTTTCTACGTAATATTTTTCGTTATTTTGTACTGATCGAAAATTGAAGTGCGGAACACACATGCTTCTAATTGTAACATTATATGTGTACATTTTAAGGATTTCTCAAGGAAGATTTAATATTTTAAATTTTAACGCATATATTTCGAAAATATTGAATGTTATCACCGTAAACAACTTGAATGTAGTCCAATACGACGCTTTAAAAATAATACTCGTTGCCTTGAAAGTAAATTAAAGCTTCATTAATCATTGATCACTAATATTTATATAAGTTGTACTGTGCCCCTGAAACTTTACTTTTTGTTAAGAGTTTTCATAATTTTGGTAATCCGATGTAATATATTTTCTTAAAATGCCGTTGAATCACAAGAGCCATCATTATTTGTTCTTGCCAGATTAAATCACATCAGAAGCATCCATGGTGGGCAAATGAAGTTTATCTGAAATTTCCATTAATTAATGTCGTTAATATTTATCTTAGAGCTGCCAAGATCCATAACTATTTTAAAACTTGTATCTTGCCGTAGGTGTCGATTTTCGGTTAACCCAAATCATCCGTTCTGCACAAAATATCTCATTTCATGTTCGAAATTGTTTATAACCCAGTTGTTAAATGATCAAAAGATTCAGTGAAATTATCAGGAATTATTGCCATATACATTCGTCATTCTTGGACAGCTTTCTTCACTTCTTTCTTTAAATGACTTCGCCTAGTATATCTTAAATTTTCCGTGCGAAAAATACTCGGATAATAATTTTTGATTTAAATATTACCAAGATAATAACGATGGAAAATTTATTTATGCTGCAAACTGTAACGGAAAAGCTTAAATATGCATCGCTTTAGATTACTACCTAACTTGCTCAATTTTAGATAGCCTTAGATAACTGCATATTAGAATGGCAGTACCTTTCGTTTTCTGTTCTTAAAATGATTAACAAAAACGATTATTTGATTAAATTTAAATTAAAATGTTTGAAAGAGAATAAAAGGTATTTTCTCCCTCATTTCCGCATGCTTTTGTAGTGTAACTGGAAGATCGTTGGGTATTCGACAGGTCCAGGGTTCAAGCCTCGGTGAGGGTACTGCACATCTTTCACGTCTCCTGCTTCAAAATAACCTAATGAGTCTACAGTGGCGCCCGAACTAAAGGTAGTGTACAATAATTCGTCACCATGAGGTTTTGTTGATTTTGTCCTTTAATCTGCAGTCGCCCTTTAAAAGGGGGAATAGATAAGGTGTATTCTCCCGCCTTCCAGCATGTCATCGTAGTGTAACGTAGCACAGCGGCGCTTATCAAGAGTCCAGGTTCATGTTCCGGCGAGGACATTGCACCTTTTTCATGTCCCCTGCTCCAACAACCCTAGTGACTCTACAGATGTAATAATGTGTCTATTCGCCTATTATTATATATTTTATTCCATTTTTTATTAAAACCATAATTTAATAAAATAAATCCTCTCCAAAACCAGATTCATCTAAGAATAATCCAAAATATGAGATATATATATATACACACTACTGTATACAAATATTTATTGTCTTATGTAAATCCTTATTATGGAGCTTTAAATGGACTAATTGGACGGCTTAAGAAAAACTGTTACTGATTTATAAAATCAGCAACAGTTTATAAAATCAGCAGCGAATTCAAAACTTGAAAATAGAAAATGCAAATAAACTTCTGGGATTAGATTTCCTTTCTATCAGGAAGAATCTAAATTAGTTTCATTACGACTTTTGTCATCTAACAATAAAAATTGAAAAGAGTTAAGCTTTTATCTTCTAATCTATTAATAAAATAAGGAAATGCATCGTATATAATTTTGTTATGTCTGACAACATTTTTATGTTCATCTCTCATATCGTATCATAATTTATTGCGGAAATGATGTAAGTGTATCGAAGATGTTAATTGCATATAATAGCTATAATTTATTAAGCCTCTTTCTGCATTCTGTGTTTATTATTCCTAAATCTGTTTATGATGGAACTGGTCGACTTTTAAAATAATTATACTAACCAAAATTGTATATACAATTGGAATTTCGGCAATTAGCTCTTCTTACTTAATAATATTTATGAAGAGTCTGTAAATACGCTCGCCAGATGTTTAAATTAAGTGGCAAAGTGGAGTAAAAAATTACTGAGTGAAAACAATGTTAACAGAGATAACAACACTGCTAAAAAGGTTTTACAACTTGAGATGGATACACTGTATCAGAAATTCGAGGATAGATTTGTTGTAAAACAACGTCACCTCTTTCAAAACGATTAACATGTGATTATCTCTAAAAGCAATGCATAGTTTGATAGTTTAAGTAATAATGAAAATATTTCTTACATGTATTCTTTTGTACATGCACCTAACAAAATGATAACATGTGACTAATTTCTCAATAAAGCCTTAGCTGATTGTTGATCTTGATCCCTCCCGAAGAAAAAAAGTAATAATCGTTACAGTAGTGCACCACAAATCTATGACGGAAGATGATTCATTATCCGCTTGGCTGGATCTTGCTCCTCTTTCCAATTGGTCTTTAAATCAGAGAAAGGAAATAATTGAACGCATTCCTCCTATGTTTCTAGTAATGAAATTTTACGTAGAATTAGCAAACGGGATTCGTATTTCGGCCACTGGGACGCTCATACCAAAGAAAAAAAACCTAAGTAAATATTTTTTCAATCAAAATCCAAAGCTGTGCCTTCAAACAATTCTGTTACGTACGACAATATTTTCAGTGTCAAGAGGAGGGAAAATTAGGAATTTTTTAGAAATAAATAAATCAAATAAAAAACGCATGCATGCAGAGAATTCAAAATACTTATATATAATTTAAATGACTGCTAGAAGAAAATATTTTTGAACATAGTATTTCAAATATCATTTAAGGATAATTTAGGTCTAAAAGCGACTTTTTTAACCGTTAAAGTTGAATTGCATACTAAATGTTTTACTGAATTTTTATGCCAATTTATTTACTTACAATTTTAAATATGACGTGTTTTGTTACATTATTTAAATTTGGATATTTATTAATTGAACTAAGGTAGTGGTAAAATTAGTCATTTTTTAATTACTCCCGATTGTATTTTCGAAAAAGTAATAAAATGTTCAAATATCTCAAAACGTATAATTTTTGTAAAGGGCGTGAAACATTCATTTTTGAGCGATTAATTCTTTACCAATAAACACAACGGATGAACACTATAACATAACAACTTGTACTGCTTTAAGGAATTCATTGTTACATTTACTACAAATAAAATAAATGCATTAAGCGCATTTAAATTAATAAATACCTTGCGATAAATAGGGTATTTGAGGAAAATGATTTAGTTAAAAATTAAAAACTTGAATTTATCTGGATATTTAGATATTTTTATTATATCTTAAAAATTGCTTTTGCTGTTTAAATTAAAATGGTATTTCAAAGAAATCATTTTAATTTAATAAAAATTGCTGAGCCAAGACGTGACTTATATTAGTCTCTGTTAGTTTGTAGAGACATTAGGTTATTTCGAAGCAAGAGAGATGAAAAATGAGCGAAGTCTTCGCCGGGACTCGAACCACGGAGCTCTCGAATACGCGTCGAGCGTGCTGAACGAAGGCATGTAAAGAAGGCGGGAGAAATACCTTATAAGTTAAAAAAGAATTAAACGGATTAAGTTTTAAAAACCTTTACACAAAAAGAAATATTTAGGATTTTCTAGTACAAAATATTGTTACCCCAAAGGAGCGTTAGCTCAGAAGGGCTATTAATTTCGCTTTGGCATTTTTTGTCGATTCTCTGTAAATATCCGTATCAGTTTTCAAACTGTTTCCACCATATATTATCTACCTATCTTATATTTAAAGAGATTAAATAATGAAGAATCTCCATAAATGTATATATATATTTATGTTTCTCGCATTGTGATAAAACAACGGTACCTACGGCCATCAAATTTTGAATGAGGTAAGGTAGGTTTCTACCCGATTATGGGCATTTGTAAATCCGAATTTGGAATTTGTTTTATTATCTATTTCATATGACTGTGTATCGGAAATTCTAAAGATATATTTATTTTAAAATTATTTTGTGATATTGCTGTTGAACTGAAGTTTACGGTTTAAGTGCAAACACATGATATTTAATAAATAAAGGTAGCACACAAAAAGTTAAAAAACTCCCCTTCGGGCGTAAGGTAAAATCTTTCCGATTATTTTTCCGGAAAGCATTTTCTGGGACCAGAATCATAAAATGGGTCATTTAAAAACAATTGCTGCTTGTTAAGAGTGTTACGAAATTTGTATATATGTAAACAATTTTATTGAAACTACATATTAAAATAATACACTGGTCATAAAAATGGAGAGATAATAAGAAAAAATTTGCTCACTTATTTAATGTTGCAACCAATTATCAATGCTATAATTATTTATGTTAATCAAATGCAAATGAACAGAAAATTGCACTTTCACGCATACGTTAGCGCCGGAAATATGCAAATTCAGTGACTGACTATGTGGTGCGCAATGGACGCATATTAAATTCTGGTTCTTAGTGCTGTTTAAAGTGAATGTGGTTTCTGAGAGTGATTAGTATTCAGTATCTGAACATCCAAGGCATCGTTAAAGCTAAGGCCGAAAGTGACGAACTGTTGGTAGATTTGAGGGAGGTCACCCAAGACCTGGGTATTCCTCAAAATATCATACCTATAGTTTAGAGCCTCTTTTAAAACGCAGAATCAGTCAATAGACAGCCTGATCAATCGCGACCAACAGCAGCAAATGCATCAGAAGATTTTTATGTCACTATCGGGTCGAAAAAACCGCGAAGCATCGGCAAGAGATTTGGCTTTAGACCTTCGGCGACCACAGGAACTGGAAGAGCAGTTCTACTGCACGAAGGCTTAACGATGTTGGACTGTATGCTAAAAACCAATGGTTTGTGTCCCGCTCCCTCCAGCTTTCAGAGAGGTCCGTTTAATATGATGCATTCGTCATGTTCAGTGGAGTCAAGACGACTAGGCCCAAATATTGCTTAATGACGAGTCCAGATATGGTCTGAGCAGTAATTCTAGACGCATTTTCATCTGAAGAGAAACGTGTCTTCCCTTGTCCGTAAAATATCCCGTTTTCGCGACCGTCCTTTAATGGTTTCTCGAAGAAACATGACATATGGCCTCACCTAGCTGCATACGTTTCAAGGAGGTTCTGTAACCGCTCGAAATACGTAGACGAGGTATTGAAACCCCAAGTTAGAATGTTTAGGGGTGCTGTCGACCCAAAGTTTTTGCTAATGGATGACATGGTCAGCCTCATCTAGCATTTATGGTGTCAGAATACTTGGAAACAGAAGCTATCACTCGAATGGGTTCGTCATCTTACTCATCCAAATTGAAGTCGAATAAGCATGTGTCGAATGCCATAGCACACAACATTCCTCCCCGGACATGAAACATGCACTTCCACAAGAGTGGCATGCAGTTCCACAAGGCTTGATCAACACTTTGTTAAAGTCCATGGAATGAAGATATGAGGTATGCCGCGTATTCAAAGGGTCGGGAGTTCGAATCCTGGCGAGGGCATTGCTGATTTCTTCAGTTTATTTCTTGATATCGAAACATTACACGTGGCACCCGTGGCACCCGAGCTAAAAGGAGATGGATCATAGTTAGTCACAAACTGACCGACCGAGCTGATCATACACCATATTAAAAAAAATTCGACACGAGGTGACTTCATTTTTCCATTATTTTCCAGTTTCCATAAATTTGGTTTTAATTTCAATATTTTAATTTTTAAAAAATCAACTATTCGACATTGCAAATTATGTTAATTAATACTTTTGTACAAATTTCTATTAATAATTTATGATTAAACATTAGTTACATTTTATTTCTGTCATTATCCTTAAATTTTAAGGACCAGTGTAATTTGGAACAAGTATTTTAGCATTTATAGTAATATATAGTCCTACGTATGTCAAATACAGTATACAGTTCAACAGCAAAATCACAGAAATTTTAAAAAATGCACATGTGTAGAATTTCAGACGCAGTGTTTAGTACTGGTATACATTTTTCTGTTCTTTTTTCCCTTCTTTCTTAAATTCGTCATATAGATTCAGTTTTCTTAGTAAGATGGCTTGCAAAACATTTTTTGTCGTTTTATTATTAACATTTTATGTATTAATTTTATTTATTAAGTATCATGTTCTTTTCACATATGCCACATGAAATTCAGTTCTACAGGAAAGTCTCAAAATATTTAGAAACAGCATACCTTTAGAATTTTCAATATACAGTCTAGAGCGCTGGAGCTAAAAATATTTATTCCGTAAAATGTTGCCACTGCTCGCTTTTAAATAGTTGGGTCTTTTAATCAAAATTTTTTTGAAGATTTACAATATATAAAGAAATTATAAAAATGTATAATGTTAAGTCTATAAAAATAATGAATATTTGTAATTGGGTAGATCAGGAATAAAATGCATTTTTATTCTTTAAATCAATCAGATTTGAAAATAAAAAGTGAATTTTATAAGAACTGTATTTATTACTGTCAAATAATAAAATTTGTTAATCAACACCGGACATATTCAAATTGAGAAATGTATACTGTATTTTCTCCCTTCTTTTCTCATGACTAAGTGCTGTAAGTGAAATCATACTTGACTCGTATTTAAAGGGTCTAGAGTTCGAATCCTGGGCAGGGAATTGCTAATTTTTTCAGTTTATTTCTTGATATCGAAAAATTCTCAAAGACTACAAGTGGCGTCCGAACTAAAATGGGATGGACCATAGTTTGTCACCATTTAGGAGTTGGCGACTGGATGCCTTAATCGACAATCCGCCTTTAAAAAAACGGTTACATAATATGCAGATTTCATCAGTTTCTCACCTTTGGAATAAAAAGTTCTAATGGTCTCTGCAGATAAATACGCTAATTTTACTGAGATGTAAGGAACTCGAGTGAAACGTGAGATGAAAGATTTGCAGTGAATCGCCTTCATATCGCGTTTAGAGACTAATGGCTCTTTTGGGCCAAAAATCACCTAAAGCCAAGGAATGTTCACATTAGGGCTTTCCGTGTGTTTGGTTAACATTGCGAATGAAGCAAAATATATCAGAAAACATAAATAAAACTAAAATATTAAAAGACGCAGAAAACTTGATAACGCTGAATTAATCTTGAAAAATAGATTTCAGAACAAACATAAAAGTGTAGTATTTGCATTATAACTTAAAAAATAATATATAATTCCCTTGCATTGGAATGTAAAATAATTTAATAACAGAAATAAAAGATCTGGAAAAAGCAATTTGACTAACTGGTCATTTTTACGTTGAAAATAGAGAAGAAGAAAATTCCACCCAAATCTTCGGTTGTTATTTTTCTCGTAATACGGAATAAATAGAGAAAGTTAAAATGGTTTCCTTTCGCTATTTATTTTATTAATTTTTTTATCTCGCCATTTTCATCATTGAAAAATTAAAAGCGAAAATACTTAATATATTAAAAGAAAAATAATTCATATATTTTATAGCATTAACTTTTTCTTGAACTTATACTCCTTTAATTTTAGTGCAAACGTTGCTTTATCTTTTCCATTTTGCGCTTTTGTATAATTTTCGTTTGATTAAAATGCTTTCTTTTTATCTGTATATGAGTACTTATAGTTCGAATTTTTAAGATGGTTGCTTTTCTATTTTTAAGATGGTTGCTAATAATTTCCTTTTCTTTTTTATATACCTTAATTTTTTATTAAAGGATAACTATCATTTTCTTGTCCAATTTATATTCCTGTCTTCTTTTAAACAGCAGAGTTTAATGCACATTAATAAGTTGTTGTAATGACATTATGTAAAACCTTTCACGTCATGTATAAGTGTATAATATTATATGTCATAATATATAATATCTATATCTTTCCATATAGAGATATAGATATATATACTTATAAGATAAATATATTTAGATAAAAAGTTATTTTATCAAAAAAACGGACTTTGTTTCGTGTTTCATAAAATCATTAATCACTAAGCATTTTAAAGGTAAAAACATTTGGTATTAACACAGTTGAATTATTCTCTAACATCTGCCTTTCTTTGATTACAGGAAAATTCTCAAAGCTTTCTTTAAAGTTATAATATCTGTAGAGCTGTTTATGCACTTGAAAAAAGACGCAATTTATTTCAATAAATGATAAAACACATCCTCAAGTGAGAGACTACTACTAAACTAACCATTACCTGTTGAGGACAGAACACATTGTATTTTGTCATCTCGCTGATAAGTAGTAGTAAGACTAGAGTTCAAACTCCGACAAATGGGATGATCGTACACGTTTTTCTTGGCTGCCCAGATGTAAACGTAAATTCGAGCCAGGTTTCCTTAAAAGGCTCTCCCCTAAGGTATCCTTCCGATTACGCAAACAGCCGTCTTTAGCTTTGCCATAATAAAATAAACCAAACCAAATCAAAACTGTTGTGCCTATACAGTATGATTTTATTATATACATTTCAGCAAAAGATTTTCCCAATCATATTCTTGCATCGACTCGTTTTAAAACAGAGGTTTGTTTCATTGATTCCCTTATAATTTTCTCTAAAATATACAACATGCCATATAATATAAATGACTGAACATAAATAGCTTAGAGACAACAATTAGATTAGGAATAAGAAAACAGTTTTGGAAAAGAGATGCTTGTATTTTTTGGTTTTTAATTTTACAAATATAAAGCAGTTTTCAGGAAAACAGAACCGCAAATTCTAAGCGCACAAATGTTCCATGTTAATTAACGTGTTGGCTGCGTTTGATGTATGAATGCAGTAATTTTAATAGTTGGTATAAAACTGCTAAATTTTTAAATAGCCACGTACAATAATGTCGAAAAAGTTTCTTTTCCTCCTTACTAAATTATTGATTTATCAAAAATTGCTTATTCTAGATCCTTACATTTATTAGTCCAAAGGGGCTTTGTCCCTGAAGGACTATTGTTTTTGTTTCGGCATTTTGCGTCGGAAAAATTAAATGTCATTTCACTTTTCAAACTGTTGCCACCAAATATTGCAGACCTGTATTATATTTAAAAAATTAAATAATGAAAAATGTACATAAATGTTTGCATGTTTCTCGCATTATGATTAAACGGTCATTATGATTAAAATGTTTGCATGTTTCTCGCATTATGGTTATTAAAAACGTAGAGCCATCGAATTTTGAATGACATAATCCTACTACGAATATGGGCATCTGGAACCCTAAATTTGAAATTTGGAATTTCTTTTATTATTGATTTCATATTTTGTAAACCTTTAACGAATTTTTAGTTAGCAAACTCAAGGATTTCAAAGCGAGCAGTGCCAACGTACAGAAGAAACATTTCTATCTTCAGCGCGTGAGTCTGTGTATCGGAAATTCTAAAGATATGCTCAATTTAAAATTATTTTGCGATATTACTGTTGAACTGAATTTATGTTTGAAGCGCGAAGAACATGGTACTTAATAAATGAAGATAACACGCAAAACGTTAAAAAAACTCCCCTTCGCATGTAATGTAAAATTTGAAAGCTTTCAGATTTTTTTTATTATTATTTTTTATAACTCTTATTTTATATTATTTTCAGACTTGTTAGTACAGTTTTATAACAGTAAACAATTAATTATATATTTTTAATTAAGTTTTTTGTATTTAATGGCATTTTGACTACGAGAATCAATTGCCAGTGCATTTTCGTCTATCTAATCCCCATTGACCGTTGATTATTTTTGAGTCCCTTTCGCAATAAGATTTCATCGACCCCTATGTAGTCAATACCGACAACATTGGGAAGCACGATCTAAATATTTGACTATATGTGTATTTAGCAAATATAGTCACATGGGAAACATGTAGTAAGTACCTCACAAATTTTTGAGCTCTTTCTTTATTCTTTTATAGCAGTCACTTTTAAGTACTTTTCATTATTTTATGTCAAAGGTAAATAGCGTTACTGTGCTCCAAAACTCCCACACCATTTGCAGACACCCAATATTTGATACTAACTATAAAAGACATTGTTAACAACAGGCATAACACCGAGCTAATTAATCCATCATTCTTATTAGATCTAAATTCTCGACTAAAGCATCGCATTGCTCCAAAACTACTAATATTATTAAGGACGAAAAATAAATATTCAAAACGTCAGTGAAAAGTTCTAAATCTTTATAAAAGTTCAAAATCTTTCCTAGTTGGAGTTTCGGAGAACTTTCACTCAGTAACTAAAATAATATTTTAATCTTTTATGTCAATGTCTAATTTCATATTCTGTTTTATGGAAAACGTTATTAAATTGCTTAGGAAAGCAATTATTAAGAAATGTCATTCATCAATTAATCCTCTACTAGTTTACTGATTTAATCACCCTCTCTCGTCAATCAATAGCGTTTACTAATGAAGTGTTCCTCAAACTTCCTACGTTATTCGAAAGAAAGTTCCTAATATACTTATGTCTTTTGGAGTTTCCGTCTAGGCTCAGCTGAAATATTCAGTAATAAATCACTGCCATAAAGTTTTAGAAGAGAGATGATTTAGATGAACGTTTTGTAGTTAAGAAACAGTTTGAAGGCTAAGAAAAAGTAACCACACAAATATGGTCCATAATTATATTGTAGTTTTATTAATTACCACACCATGAGATGTATTTATCTGCATTTTGACGATTAAAGATATTTGAAAATTATTCCACGCTATTTATACGTAAATAGCATTTTTACCTTGATTGTAACTAAAAAGGCCGCTCTTTGCACATTTGTAGACGCTATTGAGATTTTTCATGTTTAGAAGGAAATTTCTATGTGCATGTGCTTTTATTCTTAGACCGCAAAAGGATAAGCAAATCGCATTCTTGACTGTAAAAGGGAAAATAATAAAAACAAATTAAAATAACAGAAATAAATTTTTAAATGTATATTAAATTTAGTCTACTACTGTTTGCATACAATTCCTACTTAAGTGAGAAAACAATGCCCGTGTCGAATAATTTGTTTCTGAAGATGGACGACGCCTATTTTTTAACAGAATGTACTAATGGATTTATTTAATTCATTATTAAAAAAGTGGTTTTATCAATTGCTGTTATTATTTAAAGGAACGTAACCCGTTTGGAAAGAAAAGTTTGTTTTTTAACTATTGCAAAAAATTAATAACTACATTATATATCTGCAAAGATAAAGAAAACACACATGATACAATTAAGGCAATAACGCGCGGAATAAAAATTAATTTCGAAGTCAAACGACAAAAATCAGAGTTGTATTTGCAAATTTTCAGAAGACTAGTTTCGATGGTTTTACCTAAACATCATCTTTAGCTGCCGAAGTTAAAATAAACTAGATAAGATTCAGTGATAAGATAAGAATGGCTGGAGAGGAGTTAGGCTACTGGTGTCATCTATTGATGAAACAAGAAAACTAAGACATAATTTCATCAAAGGCTGAAACTAAAGATGGATTGGAATTAGGGTCATTAACTAGAGCAGAAAACGTTTTTTTTAATGTCAAACGCCTCTAGAAAATCTAATTCACCAATAGAAGATGTTTTTTGAATAATTTTGGTTGCAGAAAAATCGAAAGTGCTATTTTCAGACCAGCGGTGCTGGGCAACAGAGGACTTATGTGTTTCTTATTTCCTAACATATGCCTCATGTTCCTTAACGCGAAATTTTAAGGCTCTCTTAGTTTGACCAATATAAATTAAACCACACTGGCAAGGAATCATGTAAATGCCCCAGGAATTTCGTTCCATCAATTAGCTATAAAATTGCACGCATTTTACAGAAATTTAACTTTCGGGTCATTTATTCTCCTAACAACAAAATACTTAAAGACCCATACTTAAGACCGTTCCATACTTAAAGACCCCATTCCGGATATGAATTCTTAGTTTTCTTGCCAGTGCGGTTTAACTTACGTTGGTCAAAGTAAGACAGCCTTAAAATTTCGCGTTAAGAAACATGAGGCATATGTTAGGAAAAAGGGAAACACAGAGTTCCTCTGTTGCCCAACATTGTTGGTCCGAAGATCGCACTTTTAATTTTTCTTCAGCCAAAATTATTTAAAAAAATCATCCATTGGTGATTTAGATTTTCTAGAGGCGTTTCACATAAAAAAATCATTCTAATTAACGAGCCTAAAAAATCCTTTCTGTTCCAGGTAATGACCATAAAACCAACCCATCTTTACCTTCGATCTTTAAGAAAACTATGTTTTAGTTTTCTTGTTTCTTCAATAGATGACGCCAGTAGCATAACTCCTGTCCAGCCATCCTTATCTTATCACTATATTTTATCTCGTTCGTTTGCACTTTCACCGCTGTGGATGATGTTTCATTAAAATCATGGGAACTGGTCTTGTGAAAATTTGCAAATATAACACTGATTTTTGTTGTTTGACTTCTAAATTAGCACATGACAGAGTTTTAAAAATGTTATGTTTGACCTGGTATAGTTGAAAACGTATTTCTCAGCAATTCGTAAATACAATTTTTGAAACGTGTAATATTGTAGTTTACATGTTATCTTAACGCTTAGGCTAAATGTATTTGAATACATATATCGCATTGTTTTCCTCATCAACGTCAGTCACTAAGATGACAACTCTAGACACAAACTGCACCATGACTCGACACGTAGCAACAAAGCATGCCATCTTGAAGTATGCAGAGATTTTAAGGTCTGCAGCATAAATGTGAAGGAATTCTACATAGGACTGACGTAATTATGAAACCTGGATGCAGCATGGCAGTTGCAAGAAGTGAACATCTACGCTCAACAGAGAGTCATCTTAAACACATTCTATATACATTGAAGTTCCTGCATATTATACATCACATCTTAGATCACTTTTAATCCGTTGGAGCGAAACTGTCAGAAGACATAGTTATAATACTATACAGATCAAAAGGTAAGTCAGCTTGTCGTCAGGTTTCCAAGAGGATGAAGAGAAATGGTGCTTTCGTGTTGAATGCCAATGGCTGCCCACATACAAAACACTACGCAGCTCTTAGTATGTTACGTTTAGTAACTCAGAAAATTTAAAAGTTTTGTTTTTAACTCAAAAAATTTCTAACTCAAATTTCTTGAAGTTATATTACGCATCCGGTAATTCAAAACCTCACTTCAAGTACAGTATGTGAAGGAGCATGTATTACGATTTTGCAGATTTTAATGTGAAAAGCTAAACTTCATTGGCTTTGCGGTATTCTAAGCTGCCATACTTCTTTGCGATATATTTAATTACATTTAATATTTGGAAACTTTATCGACACATTTGTGAATAAAAATTCAAATATACACAATAAAATATTTCACCGGTAAATTAAATCTAAGTCTTATTTTTTATTTAATCGAGTACGTGCTGCTTATTATTTTTCACAGATTTCATGAAAATCCTAAGATTTGAAGTTGGGCCAGCAATCCTTTCTAATTGACTACTGCAAAACCTATATCTAGGTCTTAGTAGTAAAAAATGGAATTATGAAACAAAATCTGAAATTTTTCTTTGGAACTACACTTTTTGAATTGCAATATCAGTCCACATAATAATGCCCCGAATATTTCTCAATGTTAAGTATCATCATAGTTAACTATCACAATATATCAGATCATTATATAAATAAAAGGGTTGGCTTTATACATAAATAAATAATTGCATTTTCTAATGATAATCTTCACACCGATAAATCTGAAAATCAGTTTCCCAAGATTTTAATTGCTTAAGTAAATGCTTTATTTTATATGCCTGATTTACAGACTGTAGCAAAATCCTATTAGCTTGAAAATCTTTAAATTTTAGATATCTGGGAAGCTCAGACATAGATGCTTTATTAAAATTACGCAACAAATGGCTGATCTGAAAAAGCTGTCCACTAACGTGGTTAAATTTTATGAGATTTGCTTAGTAAACTGTATCAATTTCCTTTTCTTAACATTTTTGTGTTCTTTATTTAGTAATTTTTTATTTGGAATCTATATATTATATTAAAATGCGAAATAATTATTTCTGATTGTTTTATGAGCATGATGTATTTATCAGGTTACATCTGTTATTCTTCTCGTTTTCTGATTTTCTTGTAAGAATTACATTTTGTGCCGCTCGGACGAGAAAGTGGTTGGTGACTCTGACTGCCATACTGATGGTCCCGGGTTCGACTCGTGGAAAAATCACTGATGTAATTTGTCTGTCCTTTCACAGGAGGCAACGGTGGTCCCCCTTTTAGTTGCCTCTATAATAAGTATATAATAAAGTGACCACCTCTTTCTCCTTTATTATTGGGCAACGCCTAGAAATGGTTACTGTATGAAAGTTTTTATGTTTAATTTGCTTTGTATGATATTATACAGTATGATTATTGCCTGCAAAGTAAGCTTAAAAAACTTCTCAAACAATCATTTTATTCTTTTACCATCATATTTTAAATACAGTAATAATATTTAGTAAATTGATTACTTCTTTTTGATGTGTTCGTTAAGATACAATCTAGTTTATTTTCATAGATTCTACTTTAAAAATAAATTATTCGCTTAATCTTCTACCCACTTCCCTTACTTGAACAAATAACAATTAACATTTTCTACTTCTTCTTTTAAGCAACTTTCTTCCCCTTACTATTACTTTGATTGAGCTCAAGTGAACGTTAAATTTGCAATTCAAATTGAATTTCGACAAGGTAGATTCGTATCTTAATTGCGTATCTTATCTTGTTTATGTATATCCCTTTAAGATGTAGCGTATTTTTTAAGATGCGTAGAGCAATAAGTTGACGATCCAATAAAACTTAGAGCATAAGGGAAGCACGATAGTTGTTGGTTTAAGTCCCTCGGAGAACAGATGATTAAAAGGAACTGACATTAATTACACTTAGCTGTTTAATTACACCCTAATTTCTTATTCTATCTGTTGCAACCAATGTAAGAATAATATTGTCTTCGAACTTTCTGTGTTGGGTATAGAAACGTACTGAAGAATGCAAGTTTTGTGATATATCTTCGATTAGCATATTTAGAAATAAAATACTATAAAATTTAAACACCGTTTGATGATACGTAATATAAGGAATAAGGCGAACTGGAATTATGAGTGAATGTTAAAATAATGGACAGTAAATGTTAAAATAACACTGAGGTTATATTTAGCTTCTTTCATGTATTTTACCGTGATCACGTCTTCGCTATGCAAATTACAGT
Source organism: Stegodyphus mimosarum (assembly GCA_000611955.2). Classification (NCBI taxonomy): domain Eukaryota; kingdom Metazoa; phylum Arthropoda; class Arachnida; order Araneae; family Eresidae; genus Stegodyphus; species Stegodyphus mimosarum. Next base: position 162,320 of record KK122094.1, on the reverse strand, counting down.
TGCTTAAGCTGATGATTTATCACGTAAAATTCCTCGTTAGCTAAGAGTAATGAATAACATTATTCATTCGCACATAATAATGTGCGTGATCTTTTTGTCAATGTCCTTTCAAAATACTACTTCAAACACGTTTTTAAAGTTTAATTAATGACACTTAGCAAATGCATCAAGTTGTTCTGCTTCAAAGCAGAGGTTGATAGTTTCCAGTGTTAAAGTTTATTAGCAATTCCTAGCTTCTGAAGTTTTAAATTACCTCATGCACTTTTGATAAGACATGCCACCTTTTTCCTTAGTTGTGTAAAGAGGCAAAAGAATGACTTGCGTATCATTAAATACGTAAAAAATTAACACAAAAATGCTTTAAGACATACGTACTTTCCTGTGTCAAATGTGAAACAAAGCAGTTTTATTTAAAATGCTGTTCGGAAAACGAGGACATGTGTGACGTGAATACAATCCAAGTTTCCTTAGAATGTCTTCTACGAAGGCATTTCTTTCCTTAGGCAGGTGGTTTACCATGATTTTTTATGATCAGTCTATTCCTCGAAGCCACGTTTATCTTTCATATATATATATATATATATATATGAATATATATATATATAGTTTTCTATTTGATAAATGTGGTAAAACATTTTACCAAATTTTCTTGAAATATATATTGGAATAAGATATGTATAATTATTTTACATAAAACTTGTTTTAGCCATTTAATTATATTCTTATTAAGCACAGTCAATCTATTAAAGTCGTATATACAATGGCTGTTACAATGCAATCTATAAAGTGGTAGGGTAATATAATTAGTTACTTCTGACTATCTTCTGCATCTGTTGTGTTTCAGGTATTTATTTCCTTTTTAATAGAATTTTTGAGTCATTTCATTGTATTCTAGAACAACTAGAAAAAATAGCACCAAATACTATCTTTACTTTTAAGATAAATTAGAAATAACTTTTGTACATGCAAAATATAACAGGCATCATGTTTTAACGAATGCGGAAGACAACGACTCTCTAACGAATGCGGAATTTCTTGCACAAATATACAAAACGGATTAATAGGGACATTTAAATGCCGATTTGTAGTACATGCAGATTCTAACTGATATTTCAAAAATCATATATTGTTACAATAACAGATTTATGGCAATGTAGCATTGCATTTTCTTCAATCCAAATGTTTCAAGCTTCTCTTATTTCACTTCAAAATCAAAATACTTTCAAAGAATCTTTTGAGTTTGATTGCAGAACCGGAAGAAATCATTATTTGAACAAAACTAGACTTTACTTCAAGGATTCTGTAAACTTTCCGCAGTACACAATAATCAGGGAAATGATAATACAGGAAGGTACTTCAAGAAAATATACTGTCCACTAATGAAATATGTCTGAAAAAATGACATTTTATGTTGTCCATGAACAAATAGCATTAGATTCTTGAGTTGGTGTTCTGTTATAAGAAGAGCAAATACAATAAACTAAAAACAGAAATGAAAGAACCTCCTCTAAGGGAACCGAAGGAGTGCGATTGGATGATGAAAAGAATTGCCCTTTGGGGTGGTCCAAATATTGCGCTTCTTGTTTCGAAAAGTAATTGAAGAAAAACACGTAGGAAATAATTAGAAATAGAATAACTTTGGGTATTTACCATAGGAAGGTGTATTAAATAGTTGAATTAGGGTAAAGTTTTATATCGAATCAGAAAACGGAAATGTCTGAGATACCTTATCTTTAAACTAAAGTACTTTCTCAGTTTCATACCGACGTCCACACGTCCTATGGTTAAAGCTAATATTCTGTAATATCTGTAAGCGCTTATTTCACGACAGTCTTGTATAAAGCGAAATTTGTTTTCAAAAACTTTTTTAAAAGTTACTTTCGATTTTATATGTAAATTTTTATTAACATATATCTCGAAAATATAAGAATAAATAATAAAGTTAAAAATAAGTTTTGTTGAAATAAAGCTTGTTTTGTTTAGGCGTTATCTTTAATTATTAAGTATACTGGATATCGTACAGATATCAGATGTACAGTACCGAGAACTCAAAACTGTCATTTTGTGGAAAGTTGTTTTAAATATTTCATTCAATTAGTTTCATTATTGCATTTCTGCATATGACCCGTTTGTATTCTGCATTTGAATGAGCAGTATTTAAATTAATCGAATTGATCTCGCCGTTTCATATAGTTCGTGATCTCCACAACCACCCCTTCTTTAATAGGAATGAAATTAGATATCGTTAAATGGAAAGCTGCACTAATGTTTTTTCACTGCTTCGAATGTATTGTATTATATTATTATTACAGGCTTACAGCTCTTTGGATAGCGTTAAATCATACAATGTGTAAAATACATTGCACTTGTTAATTAGAAACAAAACATTTGAAACTGAGTTCATTGTATGAATGTATATCTTTATTATTGAAATCTGTGTGCGTATGTTTGATTGTTTGTAACATATCCTCCGTGACGGCGGGGAGGTGAGTTTCGAGAGAGGTACTCTCCGATCCCAAACACTCATGGGAAGCCATTCCAACCACTCTCATCTTCAAACGATTTTAATCAACTGATATAGTAACTAAAAACTCTAAAAACGCTATATTGCGAACAAAAAATTTACTTGCGGATAGGTTGTTGCGGGTTGCGCGAGATATTAATTGAAAACTCAAAAAATGTTAATTTGACAACAAAATTCTTATGAATTACTTATGAATTCGTTGTTTTCTTGAAAATCCCGTGCATCTAGCGAGATTGCCCGTAATTAATTCTAAAAAGATGCGGAAAATATAAATATCACAGTTGAATCTGGATAAATTAATTCGTTGTCAATGCAAACCTCGTTTCCTCATCTTTTGATTAATACAGGAATACTTTATTAAGATATGAAAAAAACTTCGTCTTAAGCTTTTTTAAACTTAGAGAAATGTTCAGCTTATTATTCATCCGTTAAGGTTATTCAATAACTAAGCAGAACCTTTCAAAAAATTCTGAAGAGATTTCATTTCTAACAGGAATCGATACCAAAAATGTGATCTACAGCGAAGCTGCTGCAGAATTTCTTATATTCTGCGCTCATGCGCAAAATTAAAAGCTAGAAGACAAATTTGAACCGGAAAGGAGCATCGGATACAATAGGTAAAAAAAGGGAGCCTATGCTTGCATCCAGTGATGAAAGAATTAGCCAGAATGAAAGAAAATATATTCCTATTTAAAGATGCGCGCCATAATATAACATATATTGAAAAAATATGAGAAGTTAGAATAAGCAAAACAAATACATTTATAGATGGAAATGTATGTTTAATGTATATAATAGAATTGCTATTAATGATCCATATGAGCTCATATGATGAAAAAGACTCATAATCAAGTCATTGATGAGATCATTGTCCAATGAATCCTATGTTTAGAGAAAAGTCATTCAAGATTACTATAATTATGCATGTTAGTGTCTACGATTCCATAATTTGTCTTCTAAGGGAGTCATATGTTACCTATTAGGTTTAAGTCTGGAAATCTATCTATTTCTTCCTTATCTTTAATGTCTTCAGTTCGAATAATGCTTTGCAGAAGTACAACTTCAGGCCGAAGAGCATTGCCTTGAATCAACAAGAATAGAACCAAAAGTTTCATTAGAAAGCCTACATTCAAAATTTCCTGTAGGCGGTGTAAGGATTTACATAAACACGAAAGCAATAAAGCAGTTACATAAATAAGTAATCCGCAATAAATAATTAATTAAATACTATGAAGAAAAATATGTATGATTACACTTATAATCATATTATAAAATAAAAACGACTAAGAATACCTGATTTAAGGCTAGAAATTGAAAGAAATCGTAAATTTATTTCAATAAAGGTTTGAAAAAAAGCTTTATTTTCCCTCTTAAATAAATAATTGTTTTCCTACGATTAATGAATAAATGTTTTCTTACGATTTTTTTTAAACAGCTTCATTTTGTAGACTTCTAATGTCAACTATATTCACTCAAATGCTACCGAAATAAATTGATAATAGTAGATACCAAGTTTCAGGATGAATCTCTATTTATTTGTAAACCGAACAGGGGCCCGATCATCTTTACATCTTTAACGGTATTGTCTTTAGTTTACGCCTGTCGTTGGCAACATCTTGGGGACCTCAAAGGTGACAGTACGATTTTGCTCAGTTCTGCCCCCAATTTTGATTGAGAGTAGCCTGGGGGAACGGGTCTGAGTGTATCCCACTCCTCTCCCTTTCCACCAAATCACATGAGAGGACTTTCGGCTTGCCGTATATTTAAAGTGCCGCAATGCCACACCGACACTATACATTTAGAAACATCTATGCCTTCTCCGAGATTCGAATCTGCTCCCTTCGGCACGGCAGTTAACGGCGCTAACCAGTATACGGGTTGGGCGGCTGGGGTCACATATGTCCTTTTAACACATAAAAAACATTATTAAATTTCTGAGAGAGCAGTTACACCTTTCCTAAATTGGTAAATCCTTTGTAACTTGAGCTTGAAATTGTCCAATTTGAAACGGTTTTTTTTGCTTTCTAAAGAACCGTTTGGGAAATAAGTATAGGGGCTCTACATAATACAGTAAAGACCTGCGAATAGGCTTTTCATTGCAATGCTCAGGAAAAACAACGAGCAAGAATTTCGGGGAGTTTGTGCAGGCTACTCAGTTCACATACATCTTAATTCTGGACATTCCAATGTAGAATCCTTCTTTACTTGCATATTTCTAGCAAATACTTTTGAATTTTTGCGCATGATGCGCGAAATGCATGTTATTTTGAGTAATAAATTTTACAAAAAAACAAAAGAAAATATTAAAAAGGTATAAATTTCAGATTTTAAATTTGGATACGTATTCACTTTATGGATTGTGACCTTTTTAAATGTCAGGTTGAAAAAACACGCTAACAACGTAACTATACTAAGTGCTTTTTAAAATTTTATGGGAACAAGCGGCATTACAATAATCAATAATATCGAGGAAATTTTAGTTTAACTGGCTTAGTAATAATTATTTAACGGAAATTTCATAATCTTTTGATTGGAACTATATATATATATATCTTAGGTATTTGAAAGAGTAATTGTTTTAGACAAATACTCATGTTTATTGAATGGTAAATAAACATGCATATTTACTGAATTTCGTGCTGTTTGTTTCATAAATATTTATCATAAATATTTAAAATTTAAGTAAAAACTCTTTCTAAATGTTTATTTTCATTACTTCATTGAACGAAGTAAAGGAATACTGTAATTACGAAAATTTTCGGCTGTCATATTTCAACGAAAATAGCCATTTGGGCGGCTATCGAACACAATTTAAGGATGCTTTTGAGTGACATCTGTACGTAAAGACAGAATAAAGGACTCTTTTACCCAAACGGGTTGCAAAAAGGATTTAAAATGGATTCAGAAGAAATTTTTTCGTTACGTATGTATCTCGTATAACTCAAAAACAAGTAACCTCAAAAACGAGTTCTTGACATATCTTTGAAATTTTGTATATAGGACTGCTATAGCACGCAGTTGTGCACTTCCAGTTTTGGTTGAAGTGGGCCGCAGCAGAAGTAATACCTGCTGTGTTACTCGGCTCAGTGAGCTCAGTTTTCTGTATTCTTACATGTCGGTAAATTGGGTAATTTTTGCTTTAAAATGATTTAATTATGTTGTTCTTATCTTCCGGTTATAGTTTCTCAGCCTTTAGTTAACTTGCAGGAAATATATCAGCAATTTAAAAGTGCAGCTTTTTTAAACCATAGTAGCCACATTTGTTTACATTTGAAACTTAGTAGAAAACTCAGTTTCTGCACCTTCAGTGTCATTTTGCCGAGTGAGACCAAAAGAAAGCTTTGAGTATTGTGCAGAGAGAAAACTGTCTTCTTGCCTGCTGGCCGAATTGATTGCTTTTGCATAGAAAGTTTAATTTGAATTGCAAAAATTGCTATTTTAATTGTATTAGCTGTATCTGGTGTTTTAAATTTTTCTATATTTTTCAATAAATAACAAAGATATTTTGAGGTTTTATGTATTTTTGCCTTGTCGCGAAATGAGAATTAAATTAATTGAATGAGAAATATATCTCTAACGGAATTAGAGGAAATAAACGATTAAATGAAATGCAGGAAAAACTGCGTATAATTTAATATTTTGTACATAGAAGTCATGTGGTGTACACATCAGATTTTTGTTTCTTGAATCAGTAGATTGTTACGCATACCGTGTAACTAAAGGCAGATTTTTCAACCAATCTGTGGTGTAATAGAAGTTTCAAAGGGTGTTAAACTTTTTCATCCGCATTTTTTAAGTGTTCATACGTGCAATAAGCTCTTCTTGTTGCATCGGTTAAACGTTTCTGCCAATTCTCTATACAAATAAATGCATACAAAGTTAATACATATTTGCTCTTTAATGGCTAGATACTATTTATTGCTTTTTTCTTTCATGCATCTGTTTAAGAAAACTATTATATAATATTTTCAGTTTGTTACAAAAAACAGTGTTGCCACTGTTAAAAACTGTTAGTCGTTTTGTTAGATTCCTATTAGTAACCTTTTTTTATCATTTAGCAAATTCATTCACATTGATATTTGAATAGCCTAGAATATCAGCTTGGTTTGTTTCTGGCTGCATTACTATATTTATAAAACGTTTCTTGTGTTGAATTAAATATTTTATACGCTTGAATATTCCTCCATATTTATATAATAAATCTTCCAAAAGTGTTCATGTCCCGCAGGCAACTCCTTTAGAAAGTGAGTAGTATTTCTAATAATAAAAAAAATATGTAGGTAAACATAGGCATCATCTCTTTAAATTGATTCCAAGTACAGAAGCCTAAGATTATCTGAAAAGTCAGTAGTTGTCTCGGAGACGATTGTAAATAATTGGCTTCTAAATAGCTTCCAGACCGTTAAGGTATTAAAACACTGGCTTCCCAATATGCGTCAAACAGAAAAATACTATGTGCTTATTTCTGTTCCATTTATTTAGGTAGTTTGAGGTTTGTTACGTGCTGCTTATATTACATGTATTTTACACAACAATTTTTAAAATATAGTGTTGTTCTCCAGCATGCTGACTACAATATATTGAGAGTAAAAATACACAGAAATGAGAAAACTTCATAAAATTCGGCACATTTGTGAACAATTTCATTAAATCAGTAAACCGATGTATCAGAGTGCAGCTAAATATTTATTATACAAACTGATTAATTTTTTATGAGAATAAAATTTAGTTCAAACTTTATCCAACAGATGACGCTGCTACTATCAGATTGTATACTAAACAAGACAAGATTGCCAAGCATTTAATCGTTCATGATCATATTGCAGTGTTACTCACAATATCGCAGTCCATTTTAAATTCTCATACGGGCATTATCTTTCTAAAAATTTAACATTTTCGTGATACTGATAAGCCCATCGACGGCCGTAGTCACTGAACACTGGTAGTTTGACCTACTGACCGCATGGGCGTTTTTGTGGTTCTTTCCATCTTTAATGTAGATCCGAGCAAATTTTCCATAGAAAGTTCTCCATGAAGGGACTTCCTTCAGCTAGATTGCCCTTGCCGTGGCTGCCATAATCACACAAACCAAACCAAACAGATATTGACGGTTCATCGCCACCTATCAATGAAAATATCGTAGCGTCTATTAGGTTTGGCGAAGAAGGAAACATAAGAAACATGCAATGTTTGCCACGAGATTCGAACTCCAACCCTTCTTCCGATGCTATTCGCCCAAGTTTCCAATTACACTATGAAAGCACACAATAAGAAATGAGAAATATCTTTTGGTGTGAGCAAAAATATACTTTATTCCTAAAAATCGTTCCATATGATGAGTATGATAAGTCTTTAGAAGGATAAAACACTTCAGTTATCGGTTTAGGAGAATAAAACACTTCAGTTATCGGTTTAGAAGAATACAACACTTCAGTTGCACTTAACTGATTTCGCTCATTTAGGGAGTTTTACTATTTTTTTTTATCACCGGTAACTTGTATACGGTTTATCGTATGCCAGTATTTTAACTATTATCAAACTTTCCCACTCATTGGTTGTAATTCAGTGAAGCAATATACGGTAAGAGTACTTAAACTATACAACAGTTGCTTGTTTAAAAGGCATTTTTTTTAATACATGGTTAGTCAACGACGTAAGGAATCTTTGTTTTTACTTTACACAACTAGAATCTGTGATTTCGTTTTTAATCGGTTCTCACACTTTGATACACGAATGACAGATGTATTGCAGGATTTCTTAATTTACTTTGATCGGTGTCAGAAACATTATCTTCCTTTTTTATGAAAATACTATTCTAGAAGCACTATTATATCTATTAATATATTCAGTGAATACATATTTCAGAAGCTAATGAACAAAGGTTCATATATGGTACTTGTTAATAGTCATAATTCATACATCTTACCTGTTGGATGAATTGAGATACAAATTTCTTGCGACTTCATCGTTTTAATCATAACGTAAAATATATTAGCAGGTTTGGAATGAAATGCAGGGATCAGATTATAAATTAGTCTTGTTCTAAATAGCTTTGTTTCGAGTCTTATTCTACTCACTACTATTTTTATTCTTTCGTCCCAATGCTTGATAGTAACAAACACCTGTAGAAGCAGTCAGATTTGACTTGTACCAAGAACGTTCATTCCGTAACAAATACACAACCCCCGATTTCCAAAGCGAAGGAATTAATTTCGTGTTTCTCGACATTTCTATACGTCCTCCGTGCGTTTGTGTTTGCTACAAACACGAGCGACTTCGAATTGAAACTTTATCGAAAAGAGGAGCAAGATGCTTTCATCCATTCCTTCGTTTCTGCTTTTTTTTGCTTTTCTTTTCCTCCCTTACGCTATGTATATATGTATGTGTGTGTGTGTATCTATATAGATACGTGCACACACACATACTGACTCCCATACACATATATATCCCTTTGTGTATAGGCTGCTGTCCAGCACAGGAAGATTAAATTTCTCTTCGAACTCGATCTATAAATACCTGCAGCAGCCATTGTTACCGACAACGTCGAGAACAAGGTAAAGAAGAAACGATCGCGAATGAGAAGAGTTGAGGTGTCCTTCGGGATCTGTCGTTCGCTGTCTTGTAAAGATAGAAAACGCGTTATCGTTCAACGATTGAAGCCCGCGCTAATACCTCTCCGTGTAAATAAAATGTTTTGTCCAAAGAAACAAAACTGCGGGTAAGAACATTAGCAAGGAATGTATTTCGCGTCATCTTTTTTTTTTTACTTAAAAAAATTCTTGTCTGGTTGGGGAGCGTTTCTTGTCTCAGGGGCATATGACGTTTTACTTTCTTAAATTGAAGTGCTGATATCAAACATATTCCAGAAGGTATTGAATTTCAGAAGGATTTTATGTGGAAGATTTTTTACAAGCCATAATGTTATTCCGCGAAAGGTTTTCTGGTATTCGGATCTGGAACAAGTACCTGTTTTGCAAACTCAAGTGAAAATGCAACATATCAAGAAGTTTTCTAAAATTAATGGACATCTCACTGATCCTAAAAGAATATCTGTGAACTTTATAATGTGAATTCTCGAAATATTTTCCAATATTTCCATTTAGAGCAAATCTGGAGTACTTAAAACCTTTTTTTGCAAAAATAGATATTGCAAGGAATAAATTTTGAAGGTACTGGTGGTCTTCGTATTGGATTTGAATATACTAACAGACAACTGCCCTAAAAGGGCTTAGAGCAAAATAATTTAAGATTCAAGTAAACGGTAAACGTAAAGAATACCTAACAGAAATCCCTAAGTTAAAAATAGAATAATAAATCCTACGTTCTGAAAATTCGAACTGAATTTTTAATTTTTATTCTACGTTTAGGAATTTTAAATAAACATTTATAATGTTTCGAGTTCGTTGGAAACATAAAATGTATGAAAGTTCTTAAAGACTGAAAAGTGAATTATCATAATGTTTTGCAAGTATCCCAGAGACAGGGAGAAGGATGTAAAGGACCCTTTATTTAATTGAAATGAAGGTTAACAGAAAGCAACATTTTTAGTTACAAATACAGCCAGCAATTATGGCTTAAATCAAAGATAAAGAACAGGATATAACTAAGTAATAGTAATAATAATAATGTTTGTTTACGTGTTCCGTCCTATCACAAATGGTCCCAACTGAGGGGCCCCCATGCTTCGCAGGGGATGGGTCAGAAGTTTTAAGTCCTCCAAGAGATTAAAAAAAACTGTAATTATGCTGCCAACCCGGGGTCCCAGTCCGAGACGACAAACTTTAAAATGTTGTCTTAGAACCACATTTACCTCCTAGGCTCGCGGGATCACCAATCCGTGTACCCAGGTTTCACAGTGGCGGAGAGTATGGACACCTGGAGACTTGACTGGTCGTCAATTGCAACTACCAGTACTAAGCGGGCTTTCGCCAGCGCGCCATAGCTGGACCATTGAAGTTTCATCTCACGGTATCTCCCAGCTCAGCACGTGGAACCGCCAGACTCGTGATTTTATAACCCCGTGACCGAGACTACTTACGTATAAATCCTAGCTAGTATCTTCGCAGAGTTCTCTGTGTCAACCATCGGGGGGAGAGAGAAAGTAATAGTAAGTTAGCTTACCCGCTATACAATGAAAAGCTCGCAAATTGGCTCTGACCGAAATGTCATCGAGAAAGCCTAATGACAGGAATAACACAACAACTCAAAATACTAATCTCAGGAGAATAGAAATTAGAAGCGTTGATTTCACCAGGTAGAACACCCTCAGATGCTACCTTCTAAAATCTTCATGCGAACTAGAAATTTACATTCTTGCAGAAAAATGAGAAACAGGGAGAACTGGAAAGCTAATTAATGTAAAATAAGTGGTTAATAAACTAAACGAGATCTTACACCTTTATTGAAATTTCCGTGTTTATATATGAGAAACAATTTTATTGCATTATATTTCGGAATGTAAGCTAATACGTATATAAGCCTAGTATGCGTTTTCTCTTTAAAAATGACCCAAAGTCAAAATCCGTATATATGCCGAAATGAAAAAAAGCAGGTAAAATAGGTAGAATAATTTCGTATCAAATCACTCTTAAGTAAAACGTCAGACGCCAATGACGTCAGTTTTAACTTCGGTAATTCTTGCCTGAAGCTAACACATTTATTCCATTCATCTGGTTTCTTGCATATGATCTGGGATACTTGTGTTAGCCTTATTTTCTGTGCCATTATATTTTTGTATGAAAGGTGAGCAGGGGCGGAATTCGCATACAACAAGTTTCATATTAGAGATGACTGATTTTGTTGAAAATTCTGACAGAAATATGGCTGCTCTGTAAATGTAGAAAATGTCGGGTAGAAATTTCGCAAACATGTGGTCTTTCATTTTGAAGACAAAGCAAAACACCAGTATTACAAATAATTTCTAAAGTAAAAATACTCCTTTTCGTAAAATTAGTAATTCATTTAATTTGGAATAAATTATTTGATAAACTTAATATAAAACAAAAGAATTAAAAAAAATGTGATATTTAGCGATTTATGGGCATGCACATTCCCAAAATGCAAATGTGTAACCCTACAAAATTTAATTAATAAGCATCAGATGTAGAAATTTTAATGATTTTTAAATCTTTACTGCTCTGTAGTACATGATCATATATATTCACTCATATAAAAACAAGCACTAGTGTTAACCTATGCCCTTAAAATATTGTAACATCATATATTAAGCAAGAAACTATTTTGTGAAATGCCTTCATAAGTGTTTTTATTTAAAAAAATGCAGTAAAAAGTCAATTTCTTACATCTTTTTTAATTTCATATATCTTCGTTTCAATGGTTATAGTAATCTTATCTACTAAAAATGTTACGCTTTACAAACACAGTTAATGCAGTACAAATAAATTCTAATAAACGTTTCATTCGGCATCAGATTTTTAAAATATAATAAATTAAATTTACTTCCAAAACTCCTGTTCAATATTTCCCTTTTTAAATTAAATAATATTATGGAAAGAAAATTAAAATATTTTCAGCATCTGAAGACGAAAGTATATTCAGACAATCTTCTAGATTCTCTAAAATTGCATGCTTCTAGTAATAACTGATATTTCGAGAACGTTACTTATTCCTTGAAAATTAATTATTAATGTATATTTCAAAATGATACTTTTAAGAATTAAAAATTAATGTTCGATTATTTTATTTTGGCACAGAATGCTAAGTTTTAAAAAAATATTAGAATTAATATTTACATTTGGCACTGTTATATATTCAATTAAATATTTAAGCTGCTAAATATTTTTCCGGAATTCTTGAATTATATACATTTGTTCCTATTTTAAATAATTGCCTAAATTAATAATTTACTTATGCCTATTGAACGAAAGGATACTAATAGCATTTTAGAATCTTTGTTTTTGATATTAACAGCATTCTTGTTTAGAGGTTCATAAGAGTTAATGTCATTTTGTTTTAAACCATGATACACGTTTCATAAGTTTCAAAGAAATAGTAAAAAAAATCTTAAAATATAAAAGTCTTTATGTTATTTGTGAATTTTTTTCATTTAAATTGTTAATGAGGCATCATGTGGTGTTCTAAAACAAAAGCTTAAATATCAGTTCAGTATTCTGAATATTTTACTAAATATAGTTTGTATGATTCGATTGACACCCTTTGTAGGTTAATGAAGCATTATGTGTTATTGGTAATCATAAAGTTAAATATCAGTTCAGTATTCTGAGTATTTTACTAAAAATAGTTTCTATGATTCGATTAATTCCATTTGTGAAATTGTAAATATATATTTAAGCTCTTGGCTAGAAGAAAAGTAGCAAAAGAAAAAAAAACAGACATCATAATAATACTCTTTAAGAGACCTCTTCAAATGGCAAAAATTAAGCACTTCTCAACAGATATATTTTCCATCAGATGCATATTGTCTTACGTTGGACAATAGTATTAGTAGTGTTCTGCCAGGTCATTTGACTCGCCCAGTGTGTGTGTCAATTAGAGAATGCGCCAAGTAACCGGATAGCACATAGGATGTTTGAAGGACATACGGTAAAATTAAAAATTACCATACACATTAATTTTTTAGTTTCTGAAATACACTTGCATAGCTGCCGGTTTCCTTTTAGAACCACCGTGTTTGATACAGGTTATAAGATATTTTCTCCCTCCTTTCCGCGTGCCTTTGGAAGCATAGTCGACTTGTATTCAGAACGTGCAGAGCTCGAATTGAAGTGAGGGCATTGCACATTTTCATGTCTCCAGCATCAAAAAACCTTGGGCCCAAACAGTAGTGGCCGAATAAAAAGCTAGTAGACGATAATTCGTTACCAACAGGATTTGGTCATTGGGTCCCTGTAGTGAAAATATTTTTATATAGTAAAAATATTAATATGTAGTAATAATACTTATATATTTTAATTTTTTATGTAATTAAAATTGTGTTAATTTCTGTAGGTTATGAGAAATATTAATTATAATTATTCTGGTGTAAAAGTGATAACCAAAATTTTGAATATTAATTTTATCAGCGATGAACCGCGAATAAGAATGAAGAAATCCAACTACCCAGTATAGGATTATAACATGTGATTAAGAGTACATCACGTTGTTTCCGCAATAACCCGAATGATAGGGATAAAATATGTGACCTACAGAGAATAGCAAATTAAAGTACTTACCCCAGACGTTGGGATAGTTGAAGAAGAAAATACAAGTTAATCATCTACAATTCACTCTACTTATTTTCCCAATCAGAAATTTTTACTGCTGAGCTAAAACAAATAAAACAAGAAAATTAAATAACCAAAACATAACTATAGTCCTAATATAAATGCAGAACGTCCACTCGTTTAACGATACACTACAGAGCACGATCCATTTGCATCGCTTTCTATAAATCACGAAAAACCTGGAATTGAAAATATATGTAGACCAGGAATATACTTGTTTTGAAATTTCTTACGATGTTGAAGCTTCTACCAGTGAATTAATTTGGAGCAGTGCACCACGTGGCGATAGACAAAGGATGAGTCTTAAATTGCACAAAGAGATCGTTCATGATTCTTGCTTAGAAAACATCATTTCATCCTGGATGAATTTCCAGAAACTGCATACAGAATAAATATATTCAATAAAAAACTACAGTTGGCTTTCTATAAATCAGGAACCATATCATCGGACTTTTCAGGAGAGTTAAACGTGCATCATGAAACGAGGTCGTAGGTGAAGAGACAGTCGGTGAAGAGACAGGCCGAAGCCCGTCCTTCCCCCTTGAACTCCCAGCAGCAAAGAGGGCAGCAAGTTACTCATCTACAATTCACTCTACTTATTTTCCAATCAGAAATTTTTACTGCTGAGCTCACACAAATAAAACAAGAAAATTAAGTAACCAGAACATAACTATAGTCCTAATATAAATGCAGAACGTCCACTCGTTTAACGATACACTACAGAGCACGATCCATTTGCATCGCTTTCTATAAATCACGAAAAACCTGGAATCGAAAATATATGTAGACCAGGAATATACTTATTTTGAAATTTCTTACGATGTTGAAGCTTCTACCAGTGAATTAATTTGGAGCAGTGCACCACGTGGCGATAGACAAAGGATGAGTCTTAAATTGCACAAAGAGATCGTTCATGATTCTTGCTTAAAAAACATCATTTCATCCTGGATGAATTTCCAGAAACTGCATATAGAATAAATATATTCAATAAAAAACTACAGTTGGCTTTCTATAAATCAGGAACCATATCATCGGACTTTTCAGGACAGTTAAACGTGCATCATGAAACGAGGTCGTAGGTCAAGAGACAGGCCGAAGCCCGTCCTTCACCCTTGAACTCCCAGCAGCAAAGAGGGCAGAAACCGGTCCAACAACTGCCACCAAGGGCTTAGACGAAACGATGACGATTCTTGAAGCGATAGTTTGATGATAGATGCCGGCTTGCTAGCACAGTCCCCTCATCCCCACTCGTCTTTTAAGATGGGGGAGCAAGGTTTTTTTCTTTCTACTTTCTGAATTCCTTTCGTGGTGTAGCTGAAAGCATACTCGTCGCATATTCGCCAGCTCCGAAGTTCAGATGCCATTGGATGAGTTCTCGTTTTTGTGTTTTCAGTATCAAAATACCTAATGACTCCACAAGGTAAAATAGAGTGAATGTGCTCACGATTATGCCTCCTGGTTTGCAATCGTTGTGTGTTTGTTCTCAAAGTCGCGTTATTAAGAGTTACACACTAATCTGTAATTTACGATAGTTGATTATTTGCGGCTTGTACACTACACTGTGTTATTAGTACAAAAGTAATTCATTTCAACTTGACACTTGCCAATTTTCTGAATAAACGTTATATAAATACATAAACATTAACTTACCTGGGTTAAGTTCTCTAACTGTCGAACCATGAACGCAAAAGCAGATGCTCAAAGGACTTTATCTATCGGCCACTTATAGTCAGTATTTTTAGAATATTCACTTCAGGGTTACTTACCGCCTCCCAGCATACATCGTAATCACGATAACAAATAGTGCGGAAGAAGATTGTCTCCTTATCCCTCCCCCAGTTAGTTTCTGTTTAGTGTGTTTTGTCTCATGAAAAGTGGGCAAATTAAAGTTGATTTGAAATATAGTTTCAAATGAAATGGAAAGAATATGAATTTTATTATATTAAGAGTCATAACGATCGTAAGGTGTATTGCATCATTTCAAGAGTCGCAACGATTGCAAGGGTGGTAAAGATTTAGAATTGCCCATTAAAAAAAATACAATAGAAGCTCCACATACGACAAGAGGTTGGACAAATGATATAAACGATGTCATTTGTCCAACCGTTGTTATCCTATGCTGTCGTTTTGGAACGAAACAGCATAGGATAACAACGGACTTGGTAAGAACATAAAAAGTTGAAAATATGTACAACTTAGAAAGGAATGATATTTTTCCATAGTAAGTATCTCAAAGCAATCCTAAAGCTAGGGCGACATTTAGAACGTATTATATTTTGAACTGAAATGCTTGCAAAACACTTTTCAATAAACAAGTAAAAAACAATTGCTTCGAAATTCACATTAATCTTGAAGTTATTAATACATTATTAAAATTATATCATATTGTATATCTTTAAAAAGCAACATCTTCCTTGTCAGATAAGAATACATTTTTAAAAGGCAGGATGATTCTTCTAAATGATTCTTTTCCCGAATGCTAGAGAGGCCTTGTGTTTCCCAATGTGTAAAATGACTGGATGCCACGCGTTCTTAGATGAAGTCTCCCTTCCGTTAAAAACAATTTTGTCTTCGAAAGTCTTGAAAAATACATTTTACTCTCTTCTTACTTTTCCAAATATAAGATATAGAGAAACCTAATAACGAATATCTACTTTTGAAATATTTTCGCCTAAGGGAAATATAATTATGAAGTTCAAGGTTTATAATAAGATCATGGCGCATATACTTTCTTGGAATGAAAGTTAGAAGAAACGTACTGATCAAATCTTGAATCACTTTCTGAGGTGAGGAAAAAGAAGTAATAGAAATTTTTACAATTCGAGCAATTTGTTTTTTCAAACTTTTTAAATTCGCAAAATAGTGTCTTTGTGTAGCATACTCTTTACCAGGCTTTTTTGTGTGGAGGTAAGCAACATATTTACAGATATTATAGCCTAAGGTTGTCCAGTGTTGTTGTTGCAAGTATTTGGAGATTAGATCTTTTTTCGCAATTTTAGAGAGCCTGCAGGGAAATTAGTAAACGAAAATTTTATCAAATATTTATCAAACGGAAAAAAATGAATCAATATTAAATTATTTGCTTTTAGAGAAATTATATGCAATTTTTATGCGATTTGCGTGCCACCGTGCTTCTCTCTCTCTTTTTTTTTTGAACATGGTTTGTTTCGGATTGAATATGGCACAGACTTTAACAGTACTCTTTATTTACTTTATTTTGAATTACACACACGCCCACATATATATACATATATATGTATGCAACATAGATAAATATAGATATATAGATGGATACGTACATACATACATATACCTCTTAATATTTAAAATGTATCATCAAGGAATAACATCTTAGCAATTTGAAATTCGTAAGATCTATAAATACGTAATTTATCTGTAAACTATTGTCAAAAGTTAAAAACAAATTATATGTAACATTTAAACTTATGCCAGTATAGAATGTATTTGCAATGCGAGTAAATTCTCCCTCTTATACACCTTGACATATTCTCATTGAAATCATTAATCGTTGTCAGAGTAAAGCTTTGCTATGGTACAAGCACTTTTGCTTGCACAAAATTAAAAATGGTATCCTGCATATTTTTGGCAATAGGCAAGCAATGATGTCATTGCAACCGTCCTTGAGCGCACGCTAAGTCTGCAAGCGCTGTTCAGAATAGAACAAACAACAGACTGTCTGGTTTTGACCTTCTGAAAAATGGCTTCTCTAATATATTATACAAATGGCCATATATTATCTGAATGACCAAATCAATAGATCTCGGATTTGTCAGATTACATGGAAGGAACACTTAAAATGCCTACAACTGGCACAGATATAGTTCTCAATCCTTATGCAAAGAGGAAAGACAATATGAGTTTTCTCCTGAAGACGGGTTGATGGCCCACGGGATGTCTAGACCAGTCCCATAACTTAATTTGTGTGTAACTAGATTCATAGCTGAAGAGAATAATTCCTTCGTTCTGTTCTTCACTAACACTTGAAAGTATCCCGTATTCTACGCTGAAAATGGTGGCTCGTCCTGATGAAACACTTGTAGCTGGTCCTCAGATTCGTAACCCAATATATGCAATCATTTTCTGATGGTTTGTGTAGATATACGTAAGTCCCCTAAGCTTAATGTTATGACATGCAAATTTAATTGCAATATGGTAAGGGTCACAGCACTCCATTCTTTTATTCCGATGATTCATTTGAACAAATGCTGTATTGTGGTTATTTCTCCTGATCATCCGAATTCGTCTCTGTTTTGACAACATAGTTAAATAACGCTGACATTTTTGCCTAGACGTGAAGCAGTCTGCTAAAGTTGTAAAGCAACATCTATAAATTAAAAGAATCTCCAGTAGAGATAGTTGATACTGTTACTACGTCAGTGAACTCGAAGTATAATAATGTGAAAAAACAAATTTTTGAGATCATTGATATAAAATTGCATTCAGTCAGATGTTTACAATATTTAAGCTCTTCCCGGATGTCGGTTATTTATCTATATTGACTACACCTACAATACCCCTACTTTGCACTGTGCGGCTTTTCGTCTTGGCTTGCAATTTCTGTGTCGAGTAGTGTATATAGGATATATATTTCAGAAAAATTATGATAATTTTAAAAAATCATTTAAGGAAAGAAAACATACGTGAGTAAAAACATTTCACGAAATGGAAAACAAAATATTCTGCATAAACTAAATTAAACCATGATGAATGGTAATAAAATGCAAAGAGGAAAACTTTAATATATTGTAGGCTTCTTGCTTGACCACTCTTTGTTTTCTGAAGAACATATTGCTTAAGTTTTCTTTCAAGTATGTTGATTTCTTATAACTGTTTTGCTTTGTGTACGATAGTATTAAATTTAATAAATTAGATTAATATTACACATTTTAACTTGTAAATGGCTAATATAAGCACTCTTAAATATATTATCAGAATTATCTTTTACTTTGCCTAAAATTAAAAGCATAAAATAACAAATTCCTTTACAATATTAAAATGTATTGCCATACTTATTACATTTTTAGAAATGGTATTCAGAATATAAATATTTCAATTACGTTATACGCAGATGATCACGTTTGCAGCTGAACTTTCGTACATTCGAAATGCTGTTAAAATAAATCTTTTTTTCCAACTTCACTAAGATTCAAGTTTAGAAGTTTAAGGAAAATTGAAAATACTCTCTCATCACCTCCGTTAAGTGGGAATGGAATAATATAAACAAACACCTCCCACAAAACTGCCAAGAATTAGCCGAAAAGAAAATTTGTGCGTTTAAAGTTAATACCTCCTATCATGTGCCCATACATTTCACGAATGTTCTCAAAATATTACTAGTATGTTGACACAAGTTACGTTTCAGTGACTTTAAATAGAAAAACAGCCGAATATTCGCCCAGTAGCCTGCGAGAAACTCAATATCAGAATATGAAAGAAAAGATATATTGTTGACAAAATGAGGCTCTGGAATATTTTATTTTCTCCTTTTGTCATCTTTTCCCATTGTTCTGTGCTGTCTAGAAAGGAATAAACTATGACCGGAACTATCGTTCCGGAGCCATTGTACGATCGATGTCCAGTCGGGCCCAAGCCCCAGAGAAGATTACACACCGGTTGCTGTGAGCTCACCGAGGACATCGTTTGATATACGCGCGCGGTCAAGCACGGTCGGTCGCTACAGGGAAAGATGCTCAGGCTGTCCAATTATGGGAACATCTTGAAAGTTGTCTAGAAGACTTGTTTCTTCCAGGAAAGGGTATCTGGTGTTCGAATGGAACTTGTTGTTGAAAGCATTTTCGTGTTGCGAAAGGAAATCAGAAGTTGCCGAGTAATAGGAAAGACCTTATCATTATGGCACGTATGGACATACAAGTACGAAATAAATATGAATGATAAGAATATTTGGTTTGCTTGGCATATTTCCTTGACTAATGTTAGGTATACTGTTAAACAATATGTACGATTTGTTGGTGAATGTTAGAAATTAAGATTAAGCAATCAAGCAACATTTACCCTATCATGGTTTGAACGATATTTATGATATATCAAAGGTGCAATTTGAATGAAAGATTTAATGTAATTAAATATCGTGTAAAAGTACCATGGAAATCGCAATTTGCAATTCGTTATATAATTGCTACTTCTTGAAAATAGATAAATAATACTGTTCAAAGCAAACATTATGACTAAATTCGAATATTTTATTTGCTTCAGTTTAAAATTTATTTTATTACTAATGACAAGAGATATTTCTGCTTCCTTGCTGTAAAGGATAACCAATGAACTTACTTTCACTGCTGTAGAATTGAGTAATAGGGGTAACTGGTAATCGTCCCTGGAAAATTACACGAATCATATCCCAACGTTTTGAAATGGGAAACGTACAGTACGGCAAAAGGAATTTAGTCTCATATGTACAGTTACTTTTAATAGTCATCGCGGATAATAATGCAAGGTTCCCACATCGAATTCAGATAGACTCAAATTTTTAAATACTATAGTTATTGAGGTTTTTTATTGGTAGGGTTGTATATGATGCAATTCTGAATGGACATTCACCCTAACAATTGAAAGGACAAAGATAAAACCAACAAAGAAAAATTATTCTTTTGTGAAACCAAGCTTATAAAATTTAAGTAGATTTAAGCAGAATAGAACTAGAAGTCTTAAGTGTTTGTTAGACTATTCTACAGTTTACTATTTTTGGAGCCCTTTTCAGAGCTGGCATGCTATATGAAGTCTATTTCAGGCCGAAAGTAAAAGATGTTAATTGCTGAGAGAAGGAACGCACTGATACAGATACGAATTCGAATGACGTGTTCCCATTGGAACTACGTTAAGTTGATGTCTGTAACTCTTCTCTCAGACTTGTCCGTTGGAGCTCTATATACTGTTATTTGCAATCCTTCTCACAGACTTGTAAATTTAAGGAGTAGAAATATTAGGCATATTAGAGTAAAGTATAGTAGGCAAAGTAGAAATATTAGGCATATTAGAGTAAAGTATAGTAGGCAAAGTAGAAATATTAGGTATATTAGAGTAAAGTATAGCAGGCAAAGTAGAAATATTAGGCAGGGATCAGAAAACGCCATACGAATAAGAGGAATATGATCTGATATTAAGAAATATTAACACTAACTATCCTTGTGTATTTTTCTAGTGACCTTTCCAGGAAGTTTACTAATGATTAATTTTGCACATGAAAAAAGTGCTATGGAATTAGCCAGTGCTGAAGCGCTGCAGCAAAGAAAACGCCTCTCTAAAGCAGATAATTATGAGTTTGAATAACACATTTCGTAATATAAATTATTACATGGTATTTGATACACGCGTTTTCTTAACTCTATTGACTGCATTTATTTCTACATGTAATTATGAAAGATGGCTTTCAAAAAAAGAACTTTTCGTATATCTCTGCTATATTAAGCAGAAATCAAAGGGCATATATATAATTTGTAGAAAGTATTGATTTCAGAAATGTTGATCCATAGCAAACAGCGAAGCTGGCAGCCGAGGAAGATTAAATATTCATTTTTATTCCAATTGACATTTGTGACGATAATTTACTAGTCACTGTAATCGTACCTAATTTAGAACATTTACACTTTTGAAAGCGTTGAGGTAGCAAGAGAATTATCATTCCATCTTCTCTGAAGAGTAGAAGCAAACTGCATAGTTATCCAGTATAGATACTTATTAAGGCAAAGATTTCGGTTCTCGGAATTTTGAGTTTCGAACTAGCTATATCATTCATTATTATGCAAAAGCCGTATATATATCTTGATCTAGAAATGACACACTTCAGATTTTTTTTTACTATTCCTAGAGTAGAGAGGGGAAATACTCAGGTTAAAATGAGGAATTAAACGGTTATTGCTAATTTAAATTATATATATTTACTTTTATCGTTATAGTGCTTATGTTTTATTTCATGACTTTTTATTTTTTAACCGTGCTTGTTTACCAAGTTCAAGAGCGTATGCGTACTGTAAACATAGTAAATATTCTATTACATAATAGCGATAATTCCAGCGGGATTTCAAAATGGCGAACTCGAAGTTAATATTAACGCTTCTAAATACATTTTTATTAATAATTTGATTTTTGATGTTTTTTTATTTCAGTTTCGGATTGTCAAAGTTTGACTAAATTATCAACTCGTCTACGATTGGCACTGGTGAGAGAAAGGAATAATCATCATAGCTGTCGATTCAATGTTGTCTAAATAAATTTTGTTTTTCGCTGTATTTTGTATGAAAGGTACAACAGCAGTTAATATAAGTTCATATCTAAATACTGCTCATAGTGTACTTTTAAATGGTAACTGTTCCTCATTTGAACCGAGAGAATCTTATTACTATATTAATACTTTTAACGTAGTTCATAAAAAGGCATCCTATGTAGTAATTGTACATAAACTCCACATATCCCAACTGTATCGAGAATAGAATGACAGTATTTACTCTTCTGCAATAAATTTATTTTACAGTTTTTTCTACATCTTACATTGGAAGATTAATGCAAGGAAATTCACATCTTTTAACACATGATACTCTTTTTAAAAATAAAATAATAATTGGATATCTCTTGGAACATGAGGCTGTTTGCATGTGTGACATTTACGGCACCTTAAAGTCATCATTGGCAACCTGCATTAGTTAAATGTATGTATTTTCATGCGTCTAGAGGAAAGTTTCGTTAACAATGATTGTGTGTCCTTATTTGGATTCTCTGACAAAAAAAAATAGTTCCGTTAAATATAGAATGCGTATAACGCAGATTAAATTACACGCTTATTGTCTTCTAAAGCTATCTAATGTAATATACATTGCAACATTATTTATGTTACAGAATTTCTTCACGTTTATTTAATACCTTCCCGTCAATTTTACGAAGAAATATATATAAATAACATAACGAATGGCTATTTCACTTCTTTTAAAATTATCCAAAACAATAAATGCTGAAAAACTGCTTCTATGATATCGTAAACTGGGGCTTAAAAGTAGTTAATGTAATATTTCAAAAGGTGGGCTATACATATCGAATACTACAACAACCCTCCTTCCCTTTCGATTCAAATGTTTTCTATTCGCTTTTCCTGAATGGATCCTTCCCTTTATTATCGTCAAGCCAGCAGCCATAAAACGTTGCGGGTTGCATAACTCTTCGTGTTTCCCAGAATATGATGGAAATGCCACTTTTAATGGCACCATATATCAATTTCGCTGCCACCTGCGACGCCGGCTTTGCATGGCGAACTAGAAATGGATAGTCTTAAGCCTCAGTGGAAGATCGCGCACGCGTCTGTTGGTATTAAAAGTAATTTAGAACGTAGTTTTGAAAAAGAAATTGCGTCGAATCATTTACTTGGAGTGTGAAATCACCTGGGAAAATCTCATTCGTATTTCCGGGTTTTGGCATAGATGTCTTTTTAAATTATGTGTTTACGGATGGGTTGCATTTCTTTTCGGAGCTCTGAATTATTTGGCGATGCCACGAGAATTGTTTAATTTTATTTCGAATAAAACTGCATGGCCATAATATTTCGTATATAGAGACTCGTTGGCACTTAATTAGCAAAAACGTTTTTACTGGTAGTTTTCTTTATCACCTTCTTAATGACCTTCACACATAGAAGATGGAAGGGGCACCAACAGGATAAAAATTATTATTAATTTAAGAAATAGACTTTGAAAGGAACTGAAAACATTCCATCTAAGTACTTGTGATTTTTAACGGTCAGGATGTTAAACTTGTTGTTTGAAAATCGCGAGTTCAAGTCAGAATAAAGAAGTGTAATATAAGTGCAATTTCAACATTCCCACTAGCTGCAACAATCCTTCTTCCCCTCATTTGATACCTGAACTTATTTATAATTACGGTTATGAATTTAAGATATACGGATTAACATATCTATTGGGTTATTCGAATATTCTCTTCCGAGCAGTGCCACGATTGTTTTGTCAAGGCTTCGCTTTCAGACTTCTCGTTCTTAAGGCTGGAAGCAACAGTCAGCACTGCGTATTCATAATCGACAGTTTCTCTCATAATTTTTATAATTTTTTGTGATAATTTATATGACATAATTTTTAACGAAAAATTACAATGTCCAGATTGAGTTGAATTGAATTGGTTTATAGTCGAATACAATTAAGCTTATTAATACAGAGTTGTCTTTCTAGCTCCGTCTTAAATCTGACTGTGAAAACCTCGTGAAAATTCAAAGTTTGGGAGCTTTTGTTTTAAAAATAAATTATTTCATAAATAATAGAAGCAGATTAGAGAAGCTATAATAATATTTCACTGCAAATCAATAAAATTTTTTACAAGGTATTAGATTTGATTAGTATACATCTCTTGTATTAAAATGAGATATGCTATAATATTACAACACGTTTACTGCGATTCCACTAAAGTTAAACCTTCATAAAATGCATCACTATTCCCGCACGGAAAGAAGTTTGATTTTTTTTGCACTCTTGGGATAATTTTTCTCTCCATTATAAATTCAGAAGTTCTGTATTTAAGTTCGTTCTAATTTCGCCATCATTACAAGTATTTGCTTGTTTGTTTTTTCATATAATGATGCACTGTGCTAATCCCCATAAAAGAACTGAAATAAGTTTGGAAAAAACTTCAGATAAAACGATAAACTGTTTATATAGAAATCAGATATCTTAAAAAAATGCAGCATTTTATAAAGTTTTTAAAAATCATATCATCCAACTAAAAAGTATTCCATTTACATAAGAACACTTTAAATATACATAAACAAGCTTCTAATAATCAGTTGTAGGATTTACACATCATCGGTGAATATCATCATCGGTGCAATAGCATCTAAAAGGTTTTCTTTCAATGTCTTTTTTGTTTGTAAAAAAGGGGGGAGAAAATTAAATCTATTACTGAATAAATGATTAAATAAATATGACGAATCTATGATAAATCTGTTAATGAAAATGAAGGTATTTAAATTTTAATTGTGAATTTATCAAGTTGTTTTTTTACGCTTTTGCTGAGCTAGAAGTTTACCAGACTTCTCCTGAGCTTCCTCCTGCCAATGCAACTTTTTTGTGTTTATAACTTTGCAGGATTTCCGTAAACATCGCTTTCTTCGCTCTTACGGCACATAGTATTCAATACAAAAATCCCCAAAATTTTAAAAGCTGCATATTTTTAGAATTTTTGTTAGTGTATTAAATGTTGCCATGCACTTTTTTCCGAGTTTTTGTTTCACAGTTAGCATATCTTTTGCCTTCACTTATCAAGGATCACATTTCCTAGTAAGATGATTTACACAACTTTTATCGTCTATTTTATTATTATATTTTTGCCTTTTTAGCCTTGTTTATTAAATATTGCTTTCTTCGCATATACGCCAAATGAAATTTAAGAGCAAAATCTCAAAATACTTTAAAACAACACATTTTGAAATTCCCGATAGACTGTTGTGTTGCCGTGCATATTTCACATTTGCTATATTACCTCTTTAAAAATACTAACAATGTCTTTAAATATGTGGCAATAATATTTTTTGTAACATTCTTTTATTTAAGAAGTGATATGGGTGAGATACAGAGTGGGGACTGAGATTAGTAGCAGCCCTTGTGCGAAAAAATAAATTATTCAAAATTTAAACGCTGCAATTAAGATGAAAGTTGTTTCGGAAGTCAATTAAAAATATTCTGCATTTCATTGTTAGAGACGTTCCTTTAGCTTAACGAATATCAAATTAATACGCTATTAATAAGTGTCAGTGCTCATTTTAAATAACGCTTTGTGTTATGAAGAAATAAATGTATATGTTCTATCGGTGTTTAGATCATAAATACGAAAAGAAGTAACCTAACAGAATTAAATTCATTATTAAGAGCAGCTAATAGTTTGCAATTGCTTAAGCAAAACTAAAAATTCCGATGTTTGAGCTAATGTTCCAGAAATTTAATTATTATTGATTTTCCCTTTCATACATATTAAAATAGTGTTCCAAAACTTAGTCTAAAGATTCATACGCACTGCAGATTACTTTACTAATATATAAAAAGAAAGAATTTAAAGTATCCGAATGAAATTGGCAGTATAAAAGTATAGGATATTGAACTGCGCCATTTAACGAGCCAGTATTAAACTGACATCCAACAAATCACTTTTAAAAGTATTTGTTTTTCTTCCCTATCGCATCCTGGCGACAGAATTCGGGGGATTCCTTTCCGCAAATCCAAACTATTGGTTCGCGATGCGATCGATTTTGAAGGAAGTTGAATGAAGTGTTTATTTTTGCAGTAACAAATGTTTATCTTGCTAGTGACAACTTTGTTAAGTGATTTGAACACTGTTGCCAGAAAAGGTAATCTTATTATTTTTCTCAAACTATTGAAACATCTGAAGTCGATAAACGCAGTATATCGCCGCTTATTTTTGTGAAGGTAATTTGTTTTGAATTGAATTTCCAAAGATTTCGACGCATTAAGTCCTGCTAGGGAGTCGAAACGAACGCAATACAGAATAAACGAAAAGTATTCCTTTTGTCAGAGATGCTATTACCTAGATACTACACACCTTTTCTTACAGTATCAGTATTTAGTTTTAATTACTCCTCGCGCCCATACCCTAAAAATTCTCATGTATTCTTTCCCAGAAGTTATCATATTCCATAATAAATCGGAACTAAAAATTGCGATTAAGTTAATTTTATTTTAAAGCTCCTTCTACAAGTATATAAATATGTTTGTTCTGTAAATCTATAGCAGTACTTATTTTATATGTACCTTTAACGTATCAAAATATAGACTATAATATAGTTAAATACTTATGTTCCAGTAAAGAATTTCCGTAAATGATTAATCTACTTTAATAACAAATTAACTATATCCGAATTTTCTTATAGATGCAAAGAAGTGACTGTAAAATGATAGGAGCAAAACGAAAGAGGTAATTTTTCGGGGATTAACATATGAAGTTGTATAAGTTGAATTTGAATGCAATTGGTGTTTTTAAACCTGCACCAACAAAAAGGAATAGCTGGGTACTTGTTAATAAGTTACGAGAACAAGGAGTGTAGCAAATGAGACATGTTTAAGCAATGTTACAGCACTTACGGAGACTGTGCAAAGGATTCAACAAGCAAGTGATCCTAACTTGACAGCTTCTATTCCCCGTCTCAGTAGGAAGTAAACTTTATTATATGTTTTGTAGTAGTAAGTTCACCTTGCGCTTAAGTGTGATAAGGATATTTCTTCAGTATAAAGTGTAACTCTGTCCACATATGTGTTTGATAACTGAGCTGTTTACTTGGAAGGCGGACTAATGTGAGCAGGAAAAGTGGCGGAACTTGAGAATTTGCCAGTGGTTTTACAGGTGAAATTAAGACATTTCAACTGCAATGAAACTGAGACCATTTCTTTGCTGAACACTTTGCGTAGCATCTGCAAATATTGTTGGCCTAGCTGAATATTTGTCATTTGCTGTATAAGGTGTTTGTCTCGCCTTCTTAGCATGCCTTCGTGGTGTAATGGTCAGCACACTCGACGCGTATTCGACAGTTTCGAGTCACGGTGAGGGCATCGTTCATTTTTTATGTCTCCTGCTTCGAAATAACCTAATATCTCTATAATTGTAGTATTTGCTCTTATAAATTAGTTAATAAGCTGCAGAAAATTCGTCCTTGCTGAAGGAGGTTCTCCAAATTTCTAGTCAAAGTCGTCTCGAAAGTCTCAACATGTTACGTATCTTATATAAAAAGCAAAAAATGAGACATACTGTGGGTTCTAGAGAAGGATTGAGATTTATGATTCCAACTTTAGAAAACCCTTAATATGGCTGCTTTTGAGAACCCAGTGATATTTGCTGTTCTCGAAATTGAGTCCTCTGCTAAACGAGCACCTGTGAAACCCTCTTTCAAATAGTGAAAGATTTGTCATTTTTACCCATTTTACTTCACTCATCGTGAAAAGCACTTTTACGCCTTACTTACACTAGTATTCTAACGACGTGTAACCCACGACATAAAACTAAATTTGCATACTTCATCTCTAGCACACATTCAAATGAAAATCTCGAAGGATCCTTATTCACTGGCCAGTGTGTGTAGTTCTTAATACTTAAAATAAAAGTAGAACTAATTATTTTTTTCCATAAGGCATTGACACTGTATGTACACCTTGCATAGTTATCCGTTGACATATTTCAAAGATGAGTAAATTTGGTTCATTCTAAAATTTGACAGTATCGCGTTTAAAAATATTTTCATGTCTAATAAACTACCAAGAGTCTGAACTTTTTAACAAAGTAGACATTTAAGTTTTATTGATCAGCCACGGTAAAAGTTATTGAATAAATTGAAAACTTATTTAACTAGAAAAAGAAATGCAGCACTGTAGATGGAGAAACAGGAATGGTTTCATTCATGTATTGAATAAATGCAGGACAACTTTCCTTCTTTGTGCGAAGTACAGGAAGTACTGTAATTCCGAAAAATTTCGGGCATCACATTTCAATGCAAGTATCCAGTTTCACCGCTCTCGAATCCATTTGAACAATGCTGTTTTGTGACATCTGTAAGTATGGACAGACTAAAGGGTCTTTTTTCCCAAAACAATGGATTTAAAATGAATTCAGCAGAGAGTTTTGTGACATCTATATGTACGTGCGTATGTATGTATCTTGCATAACTCAAAAACGATTAGCCTCAGAACGTCGAAATTTTGTATATGGGACTGCTATAATATATAGTTGTGCATCTCCCTCTTTGTTTGAATTTGACGCACAAAAAGAGTATATATATATATATATATACATATTCACTCTGCTACCCGGCTCGGTGAGCTCAGTTTTGTTACTCTGGTATGTTGGTAAATTGTGCATTTTTTGCTTTAAAAGTGATTGAATAATGTTTTTCTTATTTTCTGGTTAGGTTTTTTTATTCTCTCAGTTAATCTGCAAGTGATAGTTATATAAAAAGATATTTAAGTGGTGTTAAGCCTAACGAAGTCGCCGTTTGTTTACATTTCAAACTCTTAGTAGAATAGTGAATTTAGTCAGTTTAGGCATTACTTCAGTGTATTTTTTCCAATGGGACCAAAAGTAAACTTTCAGTTTTGTATACAGAAAAGTCTGTTTTCTCACACGCTGGACAAATTGCTTGTTTTCGCGTATAAACTTTAATTTCAATTGTAAAAATTCTTATTTTAACTGTATTTGGTGTCTTCTGTATTTTACAATTTTTAATGAAGATTGTACAATCATTAGGTTTTCGGTGCTGGAAACGTAGAAAATGTGCTATGTCCTTACTATGTCTCAATTCTGGACTTCTCGAATACGGGCCGAGTGTTTTACCATTACACCACGAAGTCATGCTGATATCCAGCATCCAAACTAAAACAAAAGAAACTGATATGATAATTTGAGTTTTCATGTATTTTTGTCTTGTTGTGAAGGGAGAAATGAATTGACTGAATTTGAAATATATCTCTAATCAAATTGGAGGAAGTAAGTTTAAATGAAATTCAGCAAAACATGTGTATATTTTAATAGGCCGTTCAAGAAAGTCATGTGGTTTCCATATAAGATTTAAAATGTGCTACAATAAATAGAACTTACATCATTTTTTTATTCAGAGTAAAGATATATGAAGTATGCTATGTTGAGATAATGAAAAATATTACATCATTTCAAAATCTGCGGTAATTTTGTTTTCTTTTTTGTTTATAGATTCACTGTTTTCTGTATTCTTCATATCACTCAGAAAAAACATTTGTTTGCAATATATAAATCAAAACTGTTGTTCTGTTTTAAATACTCTAAAAAAGTTCATAAAATTGTTTTTCACGCAAAATCTTTCTTGTTGATGCAATAAAAGCAAATGATGCAATCACTAAATATACAGTATGCGAAAATTTATTTTTGGGAAGCTGTTTGCAATATTATTTATTATCCTGAAATCTTAAATTAAAACTTTATAAAAGTAATCACAATTAAACAAGAACCGCTCGCTTTTGTCTGAAATTAAATATTTTGCTAGATAATAAAGCTGACCTTAATACTATATTAAATATTAAATTTTTTCTCTACTCAAATTTATTGAGTACCGCATACATATTTGCATGTACATTAAAATAATCTTATAAATGATATAAAATGAATTTATTTGCTTGCGTCTTGATTCATCTGCTTACTTTTAAATTAATAAATCGTTTTTACACTTATAATATTACAATAATCTACTTGATAGAATTTGCATTATTTTCTAGGAAGAATATTCACATATTATTAACATAATTTATTCAATACAATTAAAAGCACGTATGCGCGTGCATTTGTGAAGACTTTATAGAAACGCTTTTTTTAATCAAACGGAAATAACAAGAGCTTATTAAATATTTAAATGTAGCATGAATTAAGACAGCATATTTAATATTAATAATTCCTCATACATTAAGTCAGTTACAATAGGATGAAATTTGTAGCTTGAGGCACTAGAATTATTTCCTTTGTTTAAGCGCTTCTTTCACAATGTAATAATAATTACATCTTTGAGCAATCATTAAGGCATAATATTTAATCAAGCGCAAATCATTTAAATACAAGTATTTAAGTTCATATTGAATTATTATTAAATAAAATGATTATTATGACCTTAATTTCTGATAACTAATCATTCTTTTTTTTCCTCTAGGTGAGTAACTGATATTGGAATACGTTTTATGAAACCTTTTACACAAAAAATAAAGACTTTGAGTGATATGTTTAAGGTATGTATAGTAAGTAAATTTAGAAAGAGTTTTGGATTGTACTTCTAAGCTCGAAATATGATTGTGAATTTAGTCCATCATTCATCTAGTTCGTGATGAAATAAGGTGTGAAAGGTATTGGGTGTTATAACGAGATATTAGATCAAAAACAACATATCAGTAATAACAATTGATAAAGGCTGCAAAAATCATCTGATTGCGCAATCATTGATCTGCGAATAATCATGTCATTGATCTGTGAATAAAAAATTAGGAATTCTTTAGCTTTAAAGCTTTTCTATATAATTTGTTTTAAATATAGGTTTAGAACTTAAATAGGCTTTTCATGCGGCGAAAATATGGTGGTAGTGGAGAACAAGGGCGCAAAATATCCAGTATGCATAACTGCGATTTGAGAATTGTTACGTTTTTCTTAGGAAAACGACTTTCTTACGTTAAACGTATCTATTATATTTTTCTACCAAAATGAATTATCCAATACATTTTTAAATACATGGTTTAAAACTGCAAATACGAAAAACGTAGTAAGAAAGAAACTATTCATATTATCTATTTCGAAATAGTGAAAATAATATAGTCATATATATTAAAAATTAACAATGTTTAAAGACGTGGTGCAATTTGAAATATATATCCCTGTGAAGAAATGTGCCACAAAATTTTCGTACAATGTAGGTTTCATTTATTAGTTGACGGGTTGCATATGTATGCTATACTGTCTTTGTGGATTCTTCTCTTGCCTCCTTCTACAGTGTTATCTGACTCGTGTTTCTTCACATCTACAGACATTTCTGTCCGTTTAGTTGAACTTGTTGATGTTCTCAGGCAGGCTTCAGTATCCGTTTTAGGTAGTGTGAATGTTTATATGTCCATTTACTTGATATACCTACACTACATGTAAAATTTTTGGGACTTTCTAGCTGAATACTGAATGAGAAATACATAGAATAAGGATCTGAAATATAATTTACCTATGTATAATTAAGGAGTCGCAATTTCCGAAAAATATAAGCTGCATTCGCCAGTTTCCACGTATATTTATAGCGATAGAACTACGGAGGAGTTGGTTGTTTGGATATGACAAAGCACAGGATACCTAAAGGGAGGGATGCCTTGATGAACTTTAAAAGAATTAGCTCCTATTAATATTTATAATAGGAATTTATAATATTTATAACAAGTAGGAAAACCTGCTAAAATACGGTACAGACAGCCCTTCTCCTGGATTCTAACTCGGTTCAAACTACCAGTATTCAGAGATCTTAATCACACTCCTAAGGAAAAAAGTATGGATGAATATTCGCCGAAAATATATATGATATTTGAAAAATACGAGTAGCTGAATTCAGATAAACTACTAAACTGTTGAGAAACGATTTCACACTTCCATACGAAATCAAGGAACAGATAGGAAGCCTATATGTTGGAAAACAGGAAAATGCAATAATAAAGTCCAATACCATGCGTGAGGTATTCACGCCAACTCCATGCTCTTGAAAGAATGGCAGTGCAATAGGAGTAATATCCGGTGTCTTGTGATGTGTTCTGATATGAGTTCGGAGCAAAATCTCTCGTTCAGTTCATGTCGATTGCAGACTCAGGATAATGATGAGTTTGTGAATGCATCTGGTTACCTTCGGAAATCTTTCTTCTCACCTCCTTCACTATTTCATTTCACTGCAGCTAGTACTTCTGTGAAAGTTATTATGCGTTTAGAAGAGAGACTGGCATTATTTAACAACTCAGATTTCCTATCTAAGAAGATCCTTAGCATACAGCTGGAAATGAAAAATCTTTTTTTTCACAAGAAATGAAGAACTATTTTATGTGTACTTTACAAAATAAAAATATGCGATCTGATTTTAATGTCATGGAGGACAAAGTACGACGTTTTTCGAGGGAAAATATTAACTTTCCGTTGGTGCAAAAGCTTCTGTGCTCTCATAATTTCTTGTTTATAGGATATATATCTCCAAATATCCCCATTTTTAACCTAAATTGCTAAATTGTATTACTCACACTGATAATTTTTAATAGCTTCAAAAGTGCTTCATTATTAACATTTTCATTTCATATTTCTGGAGAGTTCTCTTAAAAAATTCATTTTGATTAAAAAAACATTTAGAAATATTGTATATGTAAATGATATAAAAATACATTAATTTATTAAAACCCCATAGTTTTAGACAACATTTTAAAATTTCTATGATATTTCTAATACCGGTAAGTTACTGTTCTGTTATCGGGACCGAATTCAGAAATGTATGAATGTGTGTATGAATGTATGCGCATATTTGTGTATATGTATGCAGACATACATGCGTTCTTAATATATGCATGCATACGTGAACACATATCTGCCGACATACACGCATACATACATACATTTCTAAATTCGGTCCTGATAACAGAACAGTACCACTATTTTCTAATTTGAAACATTCTTAACTAGATATAATGGATTTAAATTGATCTTTAAGTCTTAGCTTTGCACACATCAAACATTTATGTTCATAATAATAATGTTTCTGTTTACAAACGCTAGATATTAATCCTACACATAAGAAATTCGTTTGCATTTACTCTTATAAAATCTATCAATTTTCCAGGCAATTCCCGAATCTGCTTCAAATTTTTATGTCACAAAAATTAATCTTTACTTCAGAAATAGTTTGGTACACGTTAGAAAGACTAGATTGAAAATGAATACAAACATAAATCTGATTAACATAATTATCACCTAATTAATCAAACATAAGTTCTTTTACCCAATTATTCAAACATAAGATTGATTGAAATAATTTTCACCCATTTAATCAAATATAATTTATATTCTTTAACCCAATTAATCAACATAAACTTGACTAAGATAATTATCACTCAATGAATTAAACATAAGTTTGGTTGACATAATTATCACCCTATTAATCAACTCTAAGTAACTTTCTTTCTGTTTCTGAAAGGAAAATAAATAAAAATATTTCATTTTTATTGTATATTTAAATAGAAGTCTGGTTTGGAAATTACTGAACACAAAACCCTTTAGTGTCTTTCAGACTTTGATGTCTTTTATCCGTCTTAGTCATGTATACATATACGAATAAATTTGCATGAAAAATACGCAGCCTAGTGGACAAGGTATAAATTTCAGTAAGACTTAGCATTAAAATAAGTATCTAACCAAGTCAGATACCTCTTTATAGTAACTGTCAAGATAAAATACATTTTATAAAGAGTTAAATTATATTCGTGGTGAAGGTTACAGTTTGATTCGAATGAAATAATTGCTTGTGCTGTCTGAATTGAATCATATTACATTTAGCTCGCCCGCGGATATGGCGCTCCGAATTCGTAGTAACTATTTCCTATAACCGGCTACCACCATTCCGGAAACTAATTACTAGACCAGAACTCCAGAGTCCAATAAATTGGGAGCTAGATGAAAATTCAATTAATCAGATCAGGCAATGCGATTAATTTGCTCTACCAATTTAACATTCAGAATCATTTTCCCACTTCGGAAACATTTTTGAAGGAGTGCAAATCTTACGGAGAGAGCCCCGCTCAAAACTACAACAACCGTTGCATAATTTAACGCTGTTTAATGCGCTCCAAGTTCATACACATTCGCGCACGAATGTTCAATTAAGTCGCTTCCCCCCTCATGATGAATGGGCTCGGGATAATGTTCCGGACAAACCGGAGAGTTTCGGGAAACTTGCGATATTGTCGCCAGATCTGCCAGCCGACGTAAATTCGACCGGCGGGATTATAAAATTCAAACAGCATCGAACAGCGAGTCATTAAACATGACGTTGGATTTTTGTAAGAAAGTGTTGCACTTGTTTTAATTAGACACTCGAGTCTCTTAAATATACTGCTCCTGACGAATGACAGAATTTTTATAAAAATTCCTAATCTCCAGTAGCATTTTTCGAAGTATATTTAGAAGAGTTGCTAGTCATTCTTGCTCTGTAAATTTGTTCAGTGTGTTCCATATTTAGTCAGGTGTAATTCATAGAAGTCAGTTTTTCCACTCAAGACTTCGCAAAAGTTTAGCATTAATTGTTAATAAACTCGTTGTGATTTTTTTCTAACTGAGAATAAATTATTAGCCTTTAAGTTCAATAACAACCATCCAAATACCTATTTTCCTTGTTCATAGAAAATTTTATACGTTAGTTATTTTTATCCATAACACATTATTATGACATAGATTTGACAGCCCGCATTCTTCATTTTACTTTGTGTGGTATACGATATATTAACAGTTCATCTTACGTTTGTTAGCTGTCATGATTAACATTCCAATTAAAATAGAACTGTAGAATTGTTGACAATCGTGCATTAGAAATAGTATTTGAAAAACGTATTTCACTGTCTTAGAATCTGTGCACACACATATGCTTGCCTCGCCTTAACAAAAACATTTAATTTCGATTTCTTTTATTTATAGTATTTTAAAATAAAACATTATAAAAGGATTTTAATTTCAAATATTTAGATCGGCTGATTATATTTTCAAAATTTAATATTTATGGTAAGAGGCAATTTTAAATGGAAATCTTTTTTTTTCAGTTGCT